>ML812561.1:48936-62438 GCA_009831015.1 Picea engelmannii
GTGAGGAGCTTGCTATGTATACAGGTTCCATTGTATTTCATTACTTGTTGTATCTCTTGCTTTAATCACAATTATATAGACATATATCCCAAACTGGTTTTCCCCGGGGGGGTTTTATCCATGGTCATGTTGACCAAAAATACGTGTGTCAAATTTATGCATGTTTAGAAGTGTAGATCAGCATTTTAAAGTTCAAGATCTAGAGGTAGTGTTATGTGTTTTAAGTTATATTGCATATGCTAACATTGAGATAAGAAAACACTTGCAAGGGCACCTTAAAAGAGCGCTTAACCTATAAAACATTGAGCAGAAAGTGGGATGACTGTTTGCTGTCCTAAAACAGCAAAAGAAGACAGCCATACAGTTGAAACTTAGAGCCATACTAAGGTCAAGGACAGACCTTAGATGGCAGCCTCATAGGACCTCAAATAATTTCAACACGAAAAGCCTCTCACTAAGAGGTGTGATCTGAAATGGATATGAACCAACGAATGATTGTAAGACATGATACTTGCAATCCAATTCGGTATTTAATGAAGGCTAAGTAAACTGAGAAAAAACAATGTAAATGAGAAAGTGAATGAGACGAGAAGAGAGAAAAAAATAATTAATTAAAAAAAAAAATAGAATAGGAGAGGAGAAGAGACTACGGAATGGGAAGTGAAAGGTGATGCTTGTTCACTCCCTATTTCTTCCATTACTTTCACTCTCAAAAGGATTTTTGTTGGCCAACAGAGAAAGATGCATAGGGAGCCAAGAGTTGCATTGTACTAGAGATTGTCGAAATGAGAATTGAGCTACCATTCGAATATGTCTTTTTTCCATTTGGGTTTCTAGGGTAAAATATCCGTGTTCATTTTGATTGATTGTTGTATAAACTATTGCCTGTATTACTACTTGTACACTTTTCCAATTCCACATGGTTTATTCGATTTAGTATTGTATTGAATTAGTGGAGTGAAGCCTTTGAATCTTGTAATTCTCATATATATAACAACAACAATTTATTCAACTTGAATGTGATATCATGCTTGAATCCCATATTTGTCCAACGAGTCATTGATTACAACAGTTAGAAGACTCGGGCCATCAATCTATCGTCCAAGGGAGATCGAAGGCTGAGATAATAGCGTTGTTACCCCACTTGCAATTCCTTAGCTAGTTTCCATCCTTAGAATTTCTCTTCTCCGCATAGACTGTTAGGAAACCAATTTGGTGATTTTCTCTTTCCATAGATCTGCACACTCTCTCTAAGTCAATCCATTTTTTCCTGGGTCGATTTTTCATTTTCCTGGGCCGATTTCTTATTGCTTGGGTCGAATTCGCATTTCCCTAGGTCAAATTACAACATGCGTGGGTGTTTTCTTCCACCCACATGTTGTTGTTATACGACCATTAATTATAGAGTAGGATATGCCCACAATTGTATGCGACCATATGCATACCCGCATGCTACACAATTGTAAACACTTTCTCTTCCTATCACGTGTTAGATTGTTGTTGTGGTTGTAGTTGCTCACTCATTTTAATAAGGATTGAACGGTGGATCAATCCCAGTCAAGCGATATATCTTATTGTTGGTGTTTACATGATTCTCAGATCTGATAGTTATTGCCTTATGATTAATAGCAAGATTCACTTTCATACAACAGTTATCATAAGATAACTATACATTGAAAATCTCAACTATAACAATGCAATGAAAATAACGAGATCTATAAATATTAACCATGCATAGTAGACACAATAACACAAGAGTTTATCATGGGAAACCCAACCTTGGGAGAAAACCCAACAACCTTTCTCTAAAAGAATTTAGTTCAAGATATTACCAGTTCATCACCATCAATAGCCAAAATACCATACAGAGAAGATCCCCCCCAAGGCTAGCATCACCAAAACCTAGCTCCTCAATAATATGACCAAGAATAACCAAGCAAGAGCTTCTCCAAGTGTGGCGCACTTTCCAAGATAACCAGTAACCCAAAAATAGCGAAAATGCCAAAACTGCAGCTACAATTGCCTTGTGTGCACTGCAAAAGGAGTTGTCTGACTATCAAAATGAAATGAGCCAGTCCTGTATTTATATTGATTTGGGCACTAATTGGGGACTGACTTCTTATTTCTGGGTCTTCAATTTTATTATTATTTTTCTTGTGGGGACGACTTCGCTTCCTGGGTCTCCAAGTTCTTCCCGGGGCTTCTGTAATGGTGTAGATGGGTCTTCTTGTACTTTCTTGTGGAGAATGACTACCTGAAGTTGCAAATCTCCAACACTCCCTCTCAACGAGAGAGACATTCTCCATACTTGGATTTCTTCTGTCATAGAAAGGGTGTCTTCATGAGCCATGTTGATGTGCCATCTCCGCACATGCATTCCATCCTGGAATATGCATGTGATAGAGTCTTAAGTCCATCCACTCCTTGACAGGAGAAGGACTACACCTAGGCCATTCACCACTACCAAAGCCTTGTGAGTGAATGAATCATTCTCCCTTGGTCTTATCAGCAGTAGCATAGCCCCGTGCATGACCAATCTGGGAGAAGGTTTGCCCGATGATGAAACATCAACACTCATGACTAGCCAAATCAACATGGATAATCTTTTGTATCATCCTCCTCAACCAAATCAACATGGCCACTATGGAAGGATATATTCAATCTGCTCATCTATGGATAAGTATTAGAGCTTCATTACTCCCTTTTGTACCATGTCTCGGATGAAGTCTTGCAAGAAGCTTTTGAAGCCACACTGCTTCACAACTTGCGATATTGCCTGTGACATACTCCATCTCTGTTGTACTGAGTGCTACAAAAGCTTGCTTCTAGCTTTTGGAAATTGTTACTGATTCCAAGCTGAAGAAACACCCTGAGGTGCTCAATCTGTCTACTGCACTCTTGCTCAATTAGAATCTCTATATCTTTGCAACCTCACTTCGTCACCTGAGACAAACCATATCCAATGGTACCATGCTTCGTTGCCACCCACTGGAACTACCTTGGCTTCAACCAAACACTGGCTCAGGGTGCTCACTACAAAGAAAATATATGACTTGGCATTAACCAGGTACATCAAGGATCCAATCTATTTCCTGTACATCGTGGGGTCCACCAAATCTGAATCTGAAGTAGAATCACTCAACTTCTTCAGATTTGTCATCATAGGTGTAGTCATGGACTTGTAGTCCATCATATCGAATCTCATCAGTATCCCCTAAATGAGGAAGATCTCATCTGATCCCATCATACCTCAAATCCCAAGAGTACATTTGGTCATGATCCTCCATCTCAAACTCTGAGGCCAACTCCCTCTGTTACCGGAGTAAGTCCTTATGTCTAGTTTTCCTCACTGGCTACTCCCTCTGTGATCGAGACAAAATCCACACCCAGTCCTCCTGACTGGTTGCCTCCTCTGTCATTGTAGAAAGATTACATCTCCTAGAAGCCTCTTCTCTCTAAAGCTTCTGTCTGGCCTTCTCAACTCATAACACTTGTCTGTCAGTCTTGGGAGATGTCTCTCTCCCACCTATATCTGAGCGGGAACTCCCTCTGAATGATTGGCTCTCCCTTTGAGCCAGCTGACTCTTTCTAAGATCAGGCTCACTCTGAGTCTGCATGCTCCCTTTGAAGCGTGACTCCCTTTGAGTTTGTACAATCTCTGGAGTCATCTGCACCCTCGGCATCTTCTGAAGTCTAATCTCCAATGAACTATCCTGGGACGCTGCTCCTCCCTACTGGATCCCGAGGGATGACTGCCTATGAACTCTGGCTTCCTCTGAACTGGTACTAGGGGGGGCTGTCTACCTCACCACTAGTGGAGCCACATGCTCCTCCTCATCAATCTTCATGTGGAACACTTTGTATCCCACAAAAGTATCCTTCTTTTTAGAAGGTTTTAATTTTGTCTTCTTCGCCTTTGGTATATGGATGTATACTGTCATGTATACAACTCCATGTCTGGATATCTTGCTCCATGTCTCAAACTAGAAACCATCTAATCAGTTTCCTCTTGCAACCATCACTATAGCTCCCTCTCAGAGCTACCACCTCTAAAATTTGTAGCACCATCCAACTTGTCTTCTAATCTCAAGGTTTGTGCAACTGGCAACTGCAACTGCAAATGCAATTGGTGACTGGCAACTGCAACTGTAATGAGAAATTTCAACTTTCACCAAGTTGTAATCTGAGACCACCAGGAGGTGTGCTAGGTTAGGGCGAGTTGATATATGGAAAAAATAATCTTGGCGTCTTCCAATAAGGTTCTCAACAAACTTGACAAGTTTAGGTCTGTGCAGCGACAAACATAAATTGTGCAGTGACAACATTTCAACTAGCTCTGATACCATGTTGATGTTTACATGATTCTTAGATCTGATAGTTATTGCCTTATGATTAATAACAAGATTCACTTTCATACAACAATTATCATAAAATAACTATACATTGAAGATATCAACTATAACAATGCAGTGAAAATAACGAGATCTAGAAATATTAACCATGGACATTAGACACAAGAACACAAAAGTTTATCTTGGGAAACCCAACCTTGGGAGAAAGCCCAAAAACCTTTCTCTAGAAGAATTTAGTTCAAGATATTACGAGTACATCACCATCAATAGCCAAAATACCATGCAGAGAAGATCCTCCCCAAGGCTAGCATCACCAAAACCTAGCTCCTCAATAATATGACCAAGAATAATCAAGCGAGAGCTTCTCCAAGTGTGGCACACTCTCCAAGCTAACCAATAACCCAACAATAGCGAAACTGCCAAAACTGCACCTACAATTGCCTTGTGCGCACTGCAAAAGGAGTTGTCTGACTGTGAAAATGAAATGATTCAGTCCTGTATTTATACTAATTTGGGTTCTAGTCTGGGGCTGACTTCTTATTTCTGGGTCTTCAATTTTATTATTATTTTTCTTGTGGGGCCGACTTCTCTCCTTGGGTCTCCAACTTCTTCCTGGGGCTTCTGTAATGGTGTAGATGGGTCTTCTTGTACTTTCTTGTTGAGAATGAATGCCCGAAGTTGCAAATCTTCAACACTTATCTATGTAAATTCTGTCATTTTGTGTTTGCTAAGTTCGAAGGTGTTATTGGATAAATCGGTAAATGCGAACATAAACTAATCTCCCTAGACCCACCTAGATCTAGAACAAAACAAAACAAGACAAGACCTAGTGTTTTCCCTAAGATTTAATCATCGAATTTACTACCAAAGAAGGGGTAAGTGACATACCTTTTTATATCGTTTCCTTATATCTCTGTTGTCCCTTCTTCGCTCCAGTGCTCTGGTGAGATCATATCTACAATGACACAAACCAACCAAAGTGAACGCCGTAAAGTATATTCAATGACAACCTATGCATATGATCAAGGAGTTATGCAATAAAATAAAGACTATTCTATGGGAAAGAAACATGCCACTGTATTATATTAAATAATAGGAAGAGAGATTACAATCGGATGCCTTGATGTCGTAAGGTCCCTTCCAACAATTCCTTGCTTCCCACACACTTCTGATCCAAGTATTCTGAGATCAACAATCTATCTTGACAAAGTAATGCTCAAAAGTCAAATCCAAGCTACAAAACTCAATAACTCAACCAAGCTAACTTTCTCCATGAGAGCTCCTCTCCTTTTATAAGTTGAAGAGAATAAGGTGAGGAGGTTAGGATGATCCCACTAAATCATGAAAGCGAGTAAGATCCAAACCGTTCGGAGGCCACCTCACCATAGAAGCTTCTCCTTCTAGAAGCATCGAGAAGACGCTCGTTTTTCCCACGTACAGGAATTTCCGCACCCTAGCTATAGTGCAGCCCGCAGAAACTCTGCAATCTAGCTATAGTGCAGCCTACGGAAACCAGGAATTTATTCACCCTGGCTATAGTGTAGTCCGCGAAAACCAGGAATTTCCTCACCCTGGCTATAGTGCAGCCTGCGGAAACCAGGAATTTCCTCACCCTGGCTATATAGCAGCCTGCGGAAATCCTCTTTAATAGGGTTTTTACAAAAGAAAATCCAACTTCTTCTCTTAGGCAAAGTTCTTCTCCCTTCTTTCTTTAGGAATTCAGGCCACTGACCCTTCTGAAGGCAACATATAGGTTTACATCATTAACGGTCATAGGGATGACAAAAATAATGTGTAACAGATAACCCCCCCAAAGTATGAAGTTAGAACAAAGTGATAGCTGAATAAATCAGTAAATGCGGACAGAAACTAATCTCCCTAGATCCACCTAGATATAGAAAAAAACAAGACAAAACATGGCGCTTTCCCTAGGCTCTAATCATCGAATCTATCATCAAATAAAGGATGAGTGACATACCTTTGAATATTGCTTCCTTATGTCTTTGTTGTCCTCGCTTCGCTCCGATGCTCTTGTGATATTGATCTTGTAGTGAGACACAAACCAACCAAAGTGAAAGCAGTAGAAGTATATTCAATGACAACCTATGCATATGATCAAGGAATTATGCAATAAAATAAAGATAATTCTATGGGAAAGACGCATTCCACTGTATTATATTAAATAATAGGAAGAGAGATTACAACCGGATGCCTTGATGTTGTAAGGTTCCTTCCAACAGTTCTTTGTTTCTCACACACTTTTGATCCAAGAATTTTGAGACTATAGATGTGACATCTATCTTGACAAAATCAAAGCTCAAAGCCACTCTAACCAAGCTAATAATTCCAAGCCGAATCGAACTTTCTCCATGAGAGTTCCTCTCCTTTTATAAGTTGAAGAGGATAAGGTGAGGAGGTTAAGGTGATCCCACTAAATCATGAAAGCGAGTAAGATCCAAACCATTCGGAAGCCACCTCACCATATAAGCTTCTCCTTCTAGAAGCATCGAGAAGATGCTCGTTTTTCCCACGTACGAAGGTCGTCGCACCATAGCTATAGTAAAGCCTGCAGAAACTTCGCGACCTAGCTATAGTGCAACTTGTGAAAATCAGGCATTTTCGCACCTTGTGTATAGAGAAGCCTACGAAAATCATCCTTAATAGGGTTTTTACAAAGGAAAGTACAACTTCTTCTCTCAGGGAAAGTTCTTCTCCCTTATTTCTTCAGGAATTCAGGCCACTGATCCCTCTAAAGGCAACATATAGGTTTACATCATTAACGGTCATAAGGGTGAGGAAAATAATGTGTAACAGAGAGCCCCCAAAGTATGAAGTTAGAATAGAGTGATAGTTGAAATACTTTGTCGAGTGTGTGTAGGGAACAAGGAACATATCGGTCGGAAAACTGCCAACAAAGAAGGAAATACAGTACAATAATATATCAACACTGAGGTAGGCATTCCCATACTCGGAATACAAATGACTCAAAGCATAAATGTCGACATGCAAAGATCCATGTCAAGTAATACAGGTCATGGCCACCAAACATACATTGTGGATCCATGCCATTATGACTCAAATCTGAACATAGCCACCAAAAATACATTGTGGATCTATGTGTTAAAGACTCAAATTTGAACATAGCCACAAGACATACAATGTGGATCTATGTAACATTACAAACTGAATATACTCCAACGCAACCTAAATCCGTGAGAAAAGATTCCGGGTCTTCATCCCCACCACTCTATAGTACGAATCTAACCATGCAATTACAGATGTTGAAGTCGAACATGGTAGAAACCACTTGATTACCGGTCATTAGTGTATACCGTTAACAAGTGCGAGGGAAATCACCATTAATGTCAATGACTCTCAAGGTACACTAGTACAATCCAATGGGTGTGAATTACTAAGTTGAAGTCGAACACTCGACGAAATCTCCCGATTAGGGGTTAATAATAAAAACCCACTGTCGAAAGCGAGGAAACCTGCCATTGAGACATGCAAGTTCCAAGGTACCAATTAGTCTCTAATTCTAATTCCTGGATAATGAGTTGAAGTCGACAGGAAAAGACTCGTCACAGGAGGGCCTTAATGTATCCCCCATCAATGACATGAAACGGGAAACAAGATTTGATGTAGATCAGAGTAACAAGTGATTCAGGACTGACTCAGGGATGGTCGACGCAATAGAAGACTTAAGGACTGCATAAATGGTCGACGCAATAAAATGATTTATGGGTTGAACTTCTCTTTGAACATATTGACGACACGACAACTGTCTTGGAAACACTGACTCAACAACAGGGATCACAGACCGATTTGTAATCTTATAAAGGAGTATGATCAAGAGACAAGTGGATTTTCCAACCTAGACACAAGGCGAGTGAAAGGGTGTCATGTTCAAAGGTGACTCTTACATAGAATACATGTTTATACACATTTCTTTCCCAATTTTTCCCCCACCATTTCTGACGAGTACCTCTTTATTTTTACACAAGCTTGAGGAGGATAACATATGCTTGTAATGTAAGCTCATCCTTCGGACGAGTCCCTCGGAGTATATTTAACGAACCCTAAGAAGTAATGGTTCGGTCCCATACGGGCCTTTCGATGTTTGTTTTACGAGTCCAAAGAAAGAAAACTCATGGGTTTTTCATGTTTAGAGAGTCTGAAAAACACTTAAAGAGAACTCTCTCAGTTCTTTTTTCGTAAATTAGTTTGATGGGACCGAAAAAGTGATAACCTACCGCCCATCAAATGTTTTCTTCAAATAATTTTACGAGCGTGAAAAGAACAAGGTTGCTCGGCAATCTTTTCATGTTTAGAGAGTCTGAAAAGAGCTTAAAGGGAACTCTAGGGGTTTCCTTTTTCGTATAACCTTTACGAGTCCGAAAAAGTGATAAAAGTTGACTCGGTTACATTCTCATTGATTTACGAGCATGAGAAAGAACAAAGACTAAGCTCGATAACTTATTCTCATGTATTTACGAGCACGAGAAAGAACAAAGACTAAGCTCGGTAACTTATTCTCATGTATTTACGAGCATGAGAAAGAAAAAAGACTAAGCTCGGGTTTGTTTTCATTTTTACGCAAGCTTTAAAACAAAACAAAACTATGCTTGGGATAGATTTTATTTTTACACAAGCTTAAAACTAGCCGAAACTATGCTTGGACCTGGTTTCATTTTTTACACAAGCTTAAACCATAGAAAACTATGATTGCGACTTCCCAACGCACGGTTCACGAATTTGCATGGTTGGTACTTAGCCCCCAGCTTGAGAAGCTAGCGGTTTAACTTCATCATGAAGTCCATAGGCTGAGGCAAATGCCCCCCAAGCTTCGTTTCATCCAACTGCAAAGGAGAATGAAATGAAGCTTCAAATACTATACGTAGGACTTGACCCAAATGGGGAGGGGGAAGTTGTTTCATTTTTTAACGAGCTTGACACATGAGAAGAACTATGCTCATGACTCTAGGTATAATCCCTAGACCACTGTTTCATTTTTTAACGAGTTTGACACTGAAACGAGAACTATGCTCATAAGATCTATTTCATTTTTTAACGAGGTTGCTACAGAGACACGAAAAACTATCCTCAATTGGTTTCATTTTTTAACGAGCTTGAAAGCAGAAAACTATGCTCAAAGCCGGTTTCATTTTTTAACGAGCTTGAAATCAGAAAATCATGCTCGAGGCTCTTCTTGATCACGGCTTCCAAGAGGACAATGCTCTGGAAGGACACCATGTCAAGGGACAAAACTTGGTCATGGCTTCCAAGAGATCTTTATTTGACGGAAGAAACACACTCTGGAAGGAACACATGTCGAGGGTCGCGAGAGGGGTAAGGAGGTCAGGCTCTAATAGCCCTATCGAAGAGGTCACCATGTCAACTACCGGATCCAAGTCATTGTCATCGGCAGGGGAAGGCATGGCAGACAACGCCACATAATTTACATGTGACAGGGGTGATACCATCTGCATATAAGAACCATTAAGGGAGGTAATCCAATCAGGACCGATGAATAAAAGTTGATCGATAGTCACAATTCTTCTATCGTGAGGGAAAGATATCACACGAAAAAGAGTGGACACAATAGCTTTCATGGCATAGACATAATCCCGCCCAAGGAGTAAAGAGAAATCCAAGGGGTCTTGGACTACCATGACATCAATAAAGACAGTTTTCCCTCCCAAAGTTACAGGAAACTGAGGAAGGGTCCCTAAAAGTTGATTGGTTCTTCTGTTAAAAAGCTAACAGATTCTGCGTAACTGGGGCAAGTTGAGGAAAACACAAAGTTTGCCAAACAAGAGAGGACAAAATACTAACGGACGCACCTTCATCTATCAATGTCTGAAGAACGTCCCGACCACAAACCTGTACTGTAATCTAGAAAGGAATGTGAGAGGGAAGACGAGGTCCGGTTAGCACACCTCAATCAAAACGGATGGCCTCATTACTTGGAGGAGGTTCCACGGGAGAAGGAGGAATACCCCCCGACATGGTAGAGTCTATATCGACGAGAAAAACGTGGGCAGTATCGGGTTTACTCTCGAGCGAGAGAATAGGATCGACTGATAATGACATCAAATTGACCACTTGGGTTTCATTCTCTAAGGGGAGAATGGAGTTAACAGGTGGAAACGGATCGACCACTTGGGTTTCACTCTCTAACGGGAGAGTGGGATTGACTGAGGATGGGATCGGATCAACCACTTGGTCAAATGGTTCAACTGAGGACGTGACCAGATTGACCACCTGATCAATCGGGCTGACCGACGGGGGAACCAGATTAATCATTCCATCAACTACAGGTGGATTGAGAGAAAGCTTGCGATAAGAAGCTGGAAGTTGAGGCTGGGAACTAGTTATATCGTCCAGTAATTTCGAGGCTTCGTCCATACGAGGGAAAAGGTGAGTTAGATGGCTCCCTTTGCATAACATGCATGGGAACTTGACTCTAATTTTCTTTTTCCCAATTGTATCGTGACTAGTTGACGGGAGGTCATCAACATGTTGTTCGGAGGTTGATGACATGGGTTGGCGAGGGTGCGTAAACCATGCTTCTATAACCTTGGATAAACCAGGGCAATCCTTAAGAAGATGGCTACCCTTACAAAGCCTGCAAGGGTACTTGGGCTTACGGGTTGTTTGGATGATCTTGGGATCATCAACACTCCCAACACGATTAACAGTAACTGGTTGTTTTCCAACATGTCTGGCAGTGGTTGGAAGTTTAGACCCGTGTTTATTTTCTTCTTCTTAATCTTCTTCTTCTTCTTATCCATCGAGCTACTTGCTTTAGAGATTTCACTCGGCGAAGAAGATGAAATGGAAGAAGACCTTGCAAGTGAAGAAGGTGAAGAAGATCTTACTGGTGAAGAAGGTGAAGGATCAACATGAGGTTGATGTTCTTGGGGGGAAGTTCTTACAACTGAAGCACTAACTGCATTTGGGATTACCTGAGTGGAAAACAACCATACCGACAATCCAATTGTGAGACCTAGAAGGCTCAAAGTAGCGATGTGAGGAGGACCAATGTTTCCATAAGAAGGAAAAACAAAAGGTTCCCCTGGAGCAGGGGTTCCTTCATTGGTCATTTCGGGAACTGACGCCATTAAAACAAAGATCCAACTTAGAGTCCGCTAGGGAAAACAAACAACGCACGCTAAAAATCTAGGAAGCAAACAAACAAACAAAACCTTCTCACAATGAGCACACTAGTTGGGGATGAAATCCAACGTCGCGGGAACAAAGTAGGAAGGGGCTGAGATAGAGCGGGTGGAAAAGTTACGTTGACGACCTACTTAACAGACTTACACCTTGGTGCAAGCTTCCACACATAAACATGGGTATACCCTCCAAGGAGCTCGAGTGAGTTTGGCCAACGTCGATTCCAGGTACCGTGAAGACTTGCCCCTCCACAGTCATTTTGTGTAAAGACCCTAAAGAGATAGGCCACTAAGGTTACCAAACACTACAATGATGCCTGGGGAAACAATTGACAGTCCTATCCACGCGCAAGGGCAGGGTATCTAGCCCGAAATCAACTTGAAAGGCTCCCACTCATCATTGTGGGTATACCTTCAAGCGAACCCCATAATACATGCAATCTCTACACCAAGACCAACAAAGCAGGGTGAGTAACTTTGTCAGTCTCAATGCGACCTCGTGATTGACCCTTGTGTTAGAAGGGCTTCCCAGGACAAAATGTAATAAGTAGATTTCATCGCTCCCTAACGGAAGATTCTATGTTTGTTTGCAGCTTTGGAAAGTTATCTTTCACACCTATTCCAAAGCCCTACAATTAATGTAATGTAGGTTTGCTACCAGAAAATATAAAAATGTCTAATCAATTTTTATAAGCGCTTTCTTTTTAAGGTTGTTGTTACTCAAAAGGAAAATGGTGTGGACAATATGGTGTTTTGACCGACTCGAAAGTTATGCAAAGAGATGAAGATGCAATCTTTTCATTTCGATGAAAGCTATGCTACGAGAAGGAGAAAACATTTATCATTCTCATATGCACAATGTTCCAAAATATATTAAACTCATCAATATCAAGATTCTAAAGAAATGAGAAAAAGAGACTGTACGCCAATGCACGATTCATGGCAACTTGCAAATTTTTTTTCAAAATTTAAGACAAAAAATGCCAAGAATCATGCAATTTCGCTACTTCAAATACAAGGAAGCCCCCAATCTAATATAAGGAAAGAATTACAATTTTTTGTTTCAAAGAGACACTAAAACAAATAGCAAATCACTTCAAAACAAAAAAAACCCAAACTAAGTTTATCTTTTAACATGATTTATTCAGAAAAAGAAGTATTCCTTCACTAAACAATTCTAAAGAAAAACGATGCTTTGTAACTGAAAGACACTCAAATCAAGAGACCAAATCTTTCAAAAACAAACAAAGCAAAGATGACTAAAAGAAGTTTCAAAGTTGTCAAGTAAACTGCAAACAGATCATAATCAAACCCAAAAATTCACCCCAAAACCAAATCCAAGGTTTGGGTAAGGAAAAAACAATCAAAAATCAAAATTTTCACAATTTTCGTAGGCTGTAGACTAACACAGTGCGAAAATCCCTGATTTTCACAGGCCAGATATGGGTAGGGTGCGGAGTTTCCGCACTGGTCTAAACAAGTAGGGTGCGGAAATCCTAAGTTGTCGCACTGTCCCTCAAAGCAGGGTGCAGAAATCAAAGTAAAAATGGAAAAAAATAAAAATTAAGAAGGTTTTCTAGTGAATTTTAACAGTCAGAGAGTCAAGTTGGATCTCTCAGTGACTCGGAAAATAGAAACTAAGCAAACAAAACAAGAAAGCAAGACAAACTAGGAAAACATTTTGATCCCCAGTGGCTTGGAGGTCTTGGGGCACGAGTGGGATCTTTGTGGCTTGAATGGCATGGAGTTGAGCTATGACACCCGAATGACCTTTTTTGAGCAATTTCTCCATGCGATGAGAACTGATGATTTTAGGAGAACCCGCAGTGATGCCTTGAAATTTATGTGTGTGGCCGCCTTGGTCAAATTGCATGGTTAAGTTTTGGAAGTCCATGAGAATGGGACCCAAGGTTCTGAGCCATTCGGCACCCAACACAATGTCGCAACCTCCCATGTCAATACCAAACATATG
>ML812561.1:69040-84094 GCA_009831015.1 Picea engelmannii
AACAAGTTAGATGGAGCTTCTAACTTCAGAGCGTGGAAGACAAGGATTGACCTCATCCTTGCCAAGAATAAAGTGTTGGATATCGTGAAAGGAAAGATCGTGAAACCAGAGTTTGAAGAAGGAAAAGAAAAGGAACCGCAGAACATTGCATCTATGGAGAAGTTCAAAGACGGTGACATCAATGCCATGAGTATCATAGTGGACTCTATCAAAGACCACTTGATAACCTACATCTCCTATCTTAACTCATCAAAGAATATGTACGATGCCCTAACAAACCTCTTCTCAGTCAGAAACATTGGACAAGTAATGAGTCTGAAGAATGAGCTTCGTGACATGAAGATGAATGATGACGACATCATAACATCATACTTTGTGAGAATCTCTCAGTTAAGAGATCAACTACAAGCTATTGAAGAGATCTCTCAGAGAAGGATTTGGTAAACATAATACTCAATGGTATTCCCAAGACGTGGGATGCATTTGCCGCAAGCATGAACACAAGAAAGGAGTATCCGACATTTGAAGAACTTTGGACTTGTTGTGCTCAAGAAGAATCAAGGATCAGTGCAAAGGAGAAACACGAAGCATCAATTGGCGAAGAAAAGGAACCTACAAAGAAGACTAAGCAGGATGAAAGAGACTTCTTCTTCTAAAGGTAACAATACTCTTCTTATTTCTTGTACATATCTTCTTTGCATCATCTATGTACATATCTTGTATATCTATCTCTTGGAAGATAATGTGTTCCAAGAAGAACTATACCTATGGAAGAACAACAAGATAAGGATGGATATCATTAGATAATACACATGAAAGGATGAAATACGTCAAACAAATCATGTGAAAGCTATTGCAAGATAAGCCAAATTCATCATGAAGAGACTTAGAAGAAGAAAAGACATAAAGAAGTCAACAATCAAGAGGAAATTGGAGAAAGACTTATGACGTTTTTGTAGAAGACAACAAGATGGAAGCGTGGACTCTGTCAGACAGAGAGAGCCAATTATATATTGCAGTAGACAATAACGATGCAGAAGGAAGCATGGACTCTGTTAGACGGAGGGAGCCAATTATATGCACTCATACATGAAGCAAAGATTAGGAGGGAGCTAATCCTATAATCCATTGAAGACGATGAAGTATATATCCATGGTAGCAGCCATGAAAAACAACACGTGTCCAGTTCAACCTCAGAAGAAGTCTTCTTCAAAGAGAAGCCTTAAAATATCCCTGGTTGTCCATCCACATCCGTGATCCTATGATGAAAGAAAGAAATGGAATCTTTAGGGCATGAAATTTATAAGAAACTCCATGGACCCAAGAGCTAAAGAAAAACATGAGGAAGAACATGAAGATTCCAAGAAAGAAAGAGAAGCCAGAACAACTAGTCATTGTATTAAGAATCACAAGATTGCCAGCCTGATATGAACTCAATAAAAGCAATCAAGAAGAGGAACTGAAAGTTGTGATGAAGAACAGTGTATGAAAGACTTATGGATGAAAGCATTGTGAGATCGAAGACTAGAGGTTCTCCCAGATGGAGGGAGAAGACTATGACGATTACTTGTTCCAGTAAACCAGACATACCTATACATGAGTCTTTATATCATCCTCATATCCCTGGGTTGGAGTTCTACATCAGATGAATGCAAAGAATGTTCTCCAGAGCAATTGAACAAAGAGCATATGAAGAGCAACCTCAAGACTTTGAGGCATACTAGAAAGAGGCCCTTGTATGCAGATGGAAAAAGATAACTTGCTAGAGAACCTCCAGTGCACATCAAAAGCATGGTGAAGATTTTCTATAACATAGATATTGTATCAAGATGATTACTCAGTAGATCAGATCTCATGATGACAGAAGAAGTGCCACATGGATATGTTCCAGTTTTCCAACAATGATATACTCTATTGATCAGAGCTACATGAAGCCTTCAGAGAAAACCGGTGTTCCATACCAAAGTACATTTGAAATCAAGCATTACATTATCCATGATGAAATCCAGAAAGGAGAAAGTGGTTCTCCAATACGTATCTCCACATATGAGCAGATAAGCAAACATTTTGGTAAAGCTTCTATCCAAGATGAAAGAGTTTGCGTACTCAAGCTGGAGCTCGTGGAGATGACTTCCTTATTGAAAAAGGAAGAGATGACTCCCAAGTTGGGAGGGACCACTGATGTATTATTGATTGATGGACAATCATTTTTCAGTTCAAAGAATTGTCCAGGATGAGCAGATTCTTTCCTGTTCGGAAAGTGGATTGAGATTTTTGACGGACAACGATTTCCCATTGTGGTTAACATGGGAAATGGTACAGATTGTTGATGTACCATAGACAACGACTTCCCATTGTGGTTAACATGGGGAGTGGTCTAGGGCAGTCTCTCTTCTTGAGGGTTACTCAAGAAGACTGGCCCGCCTCGTCGGTCAACGATTTCTCATTGTGGTTAACATGAGGAATGGTCTGTTTTGGAGGTTGGTACAGGACAGTCTTTTCCTCTTGTGGTTAACAGAGGAAATGGTCCGGATAATCATTCCTTAGGGTGTATTCATTCTCTCCAGGTTGCACTTTGTTTAGTGTCGGAGGAATGGCCCAGGGTGGGGAATGGTCTAGGCTCAACAATCAGGGACAAACATTCCTTAGGGCATATTTATTCTCTCCAGGTTACACTTTGTTTAGTGTCGGAGGAATGGCCCAGGGTGAGGAATGGTCCAGGTTCAGAAATCAGAACAATCATTCTTCCTTGTTTGAGAAGAATAAAGCAGATAGCCCATCGTTGATGTTCTACTTTGAGGGCATATATTCTTTAAGATCTCACAGATGTGAGTGAAATATTGGCCCAAATGATTCAATTTATATCATAACATTATTTTTGTGCAGGTTGATACCAGATGATTGTTATGAAGACTGTATGACAGTAGATGTATACTGTTGTGGTGGATGTGTTCCACTATTTGTGACTATACGTTACTGATCAAATACTTGTTTGCTACTTGGTGTGGTAGTGTACCACAGGATTGTAGTTATGTACTACTATGGATAGACACATTTGTGTTCTATTTTGTTCTAATTATCTTGAAGACTATCAGCAGTTTGGTAAATGATTATCAGTCAGATGAATGATTAAAGGACAGAGATTTCCCAGACGGAAAATGGTTCAGAACATCTACTCTTCTAGGACATATGTCCAGATTAGAAGAATGGCTCTTGTATCACTCTGTGGTGTGAGTGACTTATCCAACATTATGTCTAATTACTCAGATGGAGTATGGTTTCGAGAGATGATGCAGCTGATAACACTGATGATGATGATGGTGCTCATGATCTAGTCATGATCTAGTCTATACAATTATGTTGATGCTACTGGGTGAATGGTATGTTTTTGTGCTCAAGACCATTACCTGTAATACCTCCCTAGCTAGGAGGGAGTGTTGATATTATGGTAGTTGCGGGAGGTATTTACCTCCACGTGTAAACCTGACGAGGATAGAATACTTCGTGAAACAAGAAGAAACCCTAATGAGTTGGCTAATAACCCTATAAGACTTGTCGGCTCAAGAAGATAGTTTATATTAGGTTATTAACCTCCAAGAGAAGAAGTCGGCTATAAATAATAATATATACTGAACAAACAGATACCCAGAATGAGAAGTCGACCTAGGCAGATAGCCAGAATTAGTATAAATATAGGAGGCCAGTTCTCATTCTAGCAGGCAGTCTCAGAATTGCAGAGCATCACTTATGCGCACTGCAGTGCCCAGTTTTGTGCGCAGGTTTGAGGAGAGTTGTCGGTGCAGCTGTTGTAGCTAGCAGTTACGTTTTGGCTTGGAATATCTCTTGGCTAGGGTTTGGACTATCTGATCAGCTCTTGTTGGTGCGTTATCCTTGGGGAAAGGTGCACTACCCTTTGTTTGGCTATCTAGCCTAGGGTTTGCTTCCGGAGTGATTCTCTGTCAAGGTTAAGGTGCTCGGAGGGTGGCTTTGGCCTATGGTTGTGTGACAATAGAGATATTGTCAATGGTAAAACGAGCACATCCATTATATTCTAACACATATCTCCATAGTACAAATGTGAATAGTTGGATTGGGTCCTTGATGGCGTTTTCCACATATAGAGTTGGAGTGTGTGTCACTCAGTTGACACTAGAGTGACAGAGCATGGCAAACATGAAGGAACATAAACCTTGAAACCAAGAAGCATAGCAATTTGGTGTATGCATGCTTTGTGTTTAACAATAGAGACATTCATTTTGTTTGTTGAGCATCAACAACAAAGAAAAAAAGAATTGAGAGACAATATTCCTAGTACATTGCCAGTTGGTTGTTATGTGTTGGCTACACAAAGTACATAAGACTAGTAGCCATTCAATGATAGAGTTTAGTTTTCACATAGAATTGGGAGAAGAAACCCCGGAGATCCATTCTGAAAATAGAACAGTCAACATCATACAACTTGAATAGAACACAAGACTTTTGAAGCCACATTCATACTTTGCCACTACCTTTCCAAAGAAGACTATATATAGTTCTTAAAGACAAAGTAAGCACAAATTCTTGATTTTTAATGGCCTGATTGATATTGTGTTGTTAGTAGTTTGATGTGTGCAGGTTACACAAGAGCAGGGCATTCACAATATAGAGATCAAGTTTGTAAAAGATTGAGATAGAGACTAGAAGTTTACTTCCGCATAATATCCATTTTAGTGAAGTGAGTGGGCTATAAGTCCCTCATTTACAGATCGTTCAGTGGTTAAACCACCTAACCAATTAGGGATGTGACAATTATATCATTTGATTATTATTTCTCTCCAACAATATGCTTGTGAACACTAACAAACTATATTTTTTTATTCTCATTGTGCTTATTTATCAACATTGTCCTATTATTTATAGGATAGAATTCATGGAATCCATGCACATTACTTGAGTGCAACTTGTTTGCAAATTAAGAAGAAAAATGATGTTCATTTATAGTTAGGAGAAATATAATGTTCATTTATGGTTAAGAAAAGTAGAATGATCTAAGTTGTTGATCTACATATCACAAGTGCATTTCAAAAACACACAAATATAGGGGCCACTGCATTGATTTAGAGTTTGAGTGTCTTACATGTTCTCTGTGCATACCTCATTTGTGCCTTGTCATAGTAGAATGTGTATATGATATCTTGTGTTATTGAACTTTTGAAGGGAAGGGGTGTAAAAATTGGACATGGAAACTAGAGATCTACGTTAGTAATGCAATGTTGCCAAGGTATTTTTGAGGATAATATAGAAGTGCCCACTTAAGATGCTTTATATTGCAAGACTCTACGCACCAACCAATTATGTCCAATTATGTTACTTGAAGTAATTGTTTTTTGATGAGTAGCATGCCAATGTGCTCGTTGGAAGATTAAAGTTTAAAATTTAAAGAAATAATGACTAGCAACATCTAGGAAAGTGAATGAACAAACACCATGTAACAACATTGTAAACTTTTAATATTTGTAGATAATTGTATAATAATTATACAAAAACATTAATTGTACTGAGAGTAGCAAGGTGCATTTACAACCTAGGAAGTTTGTGTCATGTTTGTAATGCTAATAAACTGAATTTAAAAATTGAGGTCCATCAAAATGAAAAAGTGAGAAAAAGCTAATGACAATAACAACAATAATGATAATACTATCCTAGATCCATGTTAATCCCAATCTTTGAAGCACATAGAGGTTTATGCTTAGTTTTTACTATTATCCTTCAATGCTCATTAGACCCATGGTTATGATGGATCTAGGTTGGTTATATTATAGTTTCGACTCTTGGGAAGGGGCATCTATATACTATTTATTTTTCTAGAGTCTATATTTTCTATCATCCAATTATTTTTTTCTTGTAATGGGATTGAATTGAATAAAAAATCCACGACGTTATCCATACATAGATTTGTAACAACTACTATAGTGAAGAGCATCTCCTCTTCCCAAATAGGGTGGGGTAGTTTCCAAAAAAATGACTCTTTCTTCTTATGAATTTTCATTCCTTGGAAGTGCATAAATAAATCCTAACAAACTGGTTACATAAGAAACTATAGTAACATAACATGCTTCTTTAAAATTTATTTCTTGGTCTTAATTATTTATGCTTTGCTAGAGTCTTCATTCAATGCGCTGACCCAAGAATGGTTGGATATCTAATTGATTTTTTTGGGCTTTCCGCGACAAGGGTGGATTGATGCTTGGAAGGTTCAGGGCCATCCAACAGTGATAAATCTTTTGGTTGCTTGTCAGGAAGTATCTTTCTTTCATTGGGATATTTTTGTGCCCCTCCTCTTTTGGGTTCACCTATGGGGGACTTTTTCTCGAACGATATGCAAGGTGATTCCATATTTCTTCAGACTGCTTAACTACAATTAAATTCGCTTGTGAAGTGATCCCTAGAGATTCAAGAAGGGCACTACTTTGAGTGGCGACGTTCTTCTCCAATGTTAGCACTTCCAACTTTGAGCTTGCAAGGGATGAAGATTGGCTCCTTCTCCCTGTGTGGAAGCTTGTTCTTGTTCTAAATTATTATATTCTTGAGGATGAAAGGAACAATGCTCATGTCCTCCCATCTTAACTATTTTCTTTTTTGCTAAACTATTTAGAACCCATCCAACACTAACCTTCGACTTCTTGCATGTATCGAGGAGGGTTGCAGATCTTTTGTTCTTCTTAGGGAAAATGCCATTAAATTCCCTATTCCTTGCACATTCTACAACGAAAGGGTGTACTATTGGCATCCTTCCCATTCCATTGTTATTCTATCCACTAACCCTTTACTCAAATATATATTGATAAATATTCTTGTAAATGAAAATAGACCAACCTATTCATCGCCACCATCGTAGCTAATAAATTCACCCAAGTTGTTCCCAATTTGAGCAAAGGCCTCCTATTACGAAAGGTGCATGGGGAGGTCTCCTCGTACCAAAGGTGCATGGGGAGTTTCCGAAGCCTCACCCAAACAAGGTTGAAGATATTTTCATCATTGTTGAATTGAAGTACAAGGGAAAATATAGGGGCAAGATAGAGGGTCCATGATGCAAGATAAATATTGGCTCTTCCCAAAGGACCCCCCCTTGAAGCATTTGTATATATGCTTTCGATGGAAACATAGTCATAAAGAATCCCTTTATGTAGAACCTAACCCCACATTTGTCTCCCCAACGTTTTTGGACCTAATCCATAAGCTTCTTTGCAATTGGCCATAGGTTGTTGAAGTGACAAATAAAAAACTACCTCCTCCAAGAATCTAAGTTTTTCCTTCATCCTTGTCGCTTGCATATGAACCACATGGATATATGAGGCATTCTTCACAATAAAAACTAGCTCTGGCCTCTTTTGGAGTTATATCTTGCTCTAGGATGTGGTAGCTTGGTTTGTGACCACCTCCTTAAATGTCTTTCCTTTCTACAGCTCCACTAAGGCAAAGGGTGTTGCAAGATTTGAACTAGTGTGTAGGGCAATGGGTCTTCCTTGCAAATACTCTCCATAATGTAGATGCAATCTATCACCACAATGTTGTGCATAGGAAGCTATCATGGTGGCTAGCATTGGAAACCCTAAGCATGTGGGTGCATTGTTGCTTTGAACTCTCTCTTCATGTGTTATATTGCCCCCTTTAACCATACATCTACTAAGCACGGAGAGGAATAAAATACACTATTAACCTTGCATCTATTAACCATTGAGATGAATGGAAATACACTATTAACCTTGCATCTATTAAGCACTAAGAGGTTCTATCATCCAATTACTAATTGATAAAAAAAAATGTTTGCAATACCTTACATGTTGTTTCTTAGATGGACATTTTAAATGATAAGGGGTATTGTTGTTCCTGAGTCTGTACTAAGGCTTGAAAATACAGTGTCAAGGCATCCAAAAATAGATGAAAGATGGGTGAGAGAGTAACGTCAACTTTCGGTATAGGAAACTAGGGAAGATTTCTACGTTCTCGTCGTCTAGCTTCCAACTGTTCCTGAGTAGTTATATCTTGTTCAATGGCTGCCCATGAACGTTCGAGTTCCTCTCGGTTATTAGCAGTTTTAAGGATTATGTCAAAAATATTTAAAGCAATATGCATTTGGTTCGATAGTCCGGGTTCGATATTGGGCTGTGTTACTGCAGGAACAGTCATAGAAGAACAGTAAGGGTAAGAAAGGATTTAAAGAGAGATTAAATGCTGTCTCGATTTGGTCGAAATAAAGAGAATTTTACGTTAAGAGAATAAAATAAGAATGCAAATCGAAGGCTCTTTTCCGTAAACTGTATTATATTTTAATAAAAGGTATGAGGCGGAGGAAAAACATTTAGCTGCATATAACGCAAGATTCATGTCAAAGAGAAAACTTACATATAAACAGAAGAGGAAATTAGTAAGGAAATAACTGACATAGCATAGAATATATATAGAATCCTGGAAATACAGATTGGTTTTACACCCGTTGACAGCTGGTGCAGAGGAAAGACAATAAATACTTACAGAAAACAGAAATCCTTTTGTTATAGTAGTGGTCGTACTAAATTACAACAAAGCACATCAATTATGAATCATGGAATGAAATGAAACATGAAATACGAAGAAACAAACTTGTAACACAATCTGGACGGAATCGAGAATCTCCGGATTTGCTTTTATTAACTTCTCGAATGCAAAAACTCTATTCTAATTAATACCAAAAAGGTCCAGCCTTTACTTATTTCGTTCTATGTGATATTTATACATCTTTACAGATCAGTTAGAATGTTTACGGTTACACTCATTCAGTTACAACCGAGAAAAGCGCAAATTTCCCTTTCTCTTGCTCTATCGTTATTTGGTGTCGGGTGCTCGTCTTCGCGTGTAGGCTATACATATGTCCACAAACTGAGATACGAGCTGTGAAGGTTCCGCTTGACAGCTGGCCTCGGTGAAATAACATTCTCGGGCTAACTGTTTTAGCTTATCCTCCATTTGTGCATCGACGATGTCGAGGGCACTTAATTGCGCGCTGGAATGAATCAAATGCTTATCAACTCGAACCATGTCCACCCTGTCCATCTGAGAGATATCGGCCAAATCTTTCTCCTCCTTCTCTTTCAGATCAAGCGAGATTTGTTCTACATTCATTTGCCTTAATGTTTCGGCATCACCTCCAGTATCCATACCCAACAACTCGCCCTCTATAGAATTGAAGACTTCTTCTAATGAATTGGTCACTTTTTGGGCCTGTTCCTTGCCCAGGGCAATGTTATGCTCCCAATCCTTCAACAAAATGTTACCCCTAGTTTGTTCTGGGAGGGCGAGTCCGGGAGAACCTGCTGAAGCTCTGTCATTCGTGGCTATCACTGCCTCCTGGAAAGCGACCCGAGTTGCTCCTGCATCTCTTTCTCTGTCAGCCAGGTTCTCGAAAACCCAATGCATCAATAGACAATCCTCTCGGATTGTTCCTATTTTGGCGAGCAAACTCTGTTGTGCAGAAGAGATCTTGCTCTGAATCTGGGTCGCTCGGGATTTAAAACCCTCGACATCTATCGCCCTGTTTTCAGCGAACTCTACCTGAGCCTGCAACTCTACGATCATAGTTCTCTGTTGACCCGCCAGTATCCGACCATCTCGGATCACTAGATGCGCTTGCTCCAACTTGGCTTTGAGCGCTTCTATTTCCTTTTTATCAGCTAGTCAGGCCATTTCTATTTCCCCACTCACCTGACCTTTAGCGCTTTCTGCGGTCGAAGCTACTCTGGCTTCGAGAGTCTTGATCAGGCGATTCTTTCTTTTGAGCTGATTTTTCAACATCCCGACCGAGAATTGATTCGCCGATGCATACGCTCCTAGCGTTCCTGCGATCTCCGTGGTGAATTCCTCATTCTTTTTGTTTTTTCCATCGGTCATAACTTTGAATTTTTTAGCAGTTGATCCTTCGTCTTGGTAGAACTCCCTTTTCACCATTGTTTTCCTCTTTTTGTCAAAGAAAAACTCGTTTGGAGGAAGTTCTTCTGCTCTGATAGGCCTCAGTTCTTCATCAAATATCCATCCCTCGCTGACATTTCCCTGTGCCGACTGCAAGGGGGTGACCGAGGTGATGGGCTTTCCTATTTGTTTTGCCGACTCTTTTGGAGTATTGACAGGGTTCTGCTCTTTTGGCGTACCTAGAGCCTCTATTTCAGTCTCCAGCTTTTGTTCGCCTGGTGGGCCTGGAGTTTTTACTTCCGCCTCTGAACTTTGTTCCCTGGGTGGGTGCGTAGTCTCCTCTTCTGCTTCGGGATTCTTCACTTGCTCCCCTTCCTGGTGTTTTTCGAGGTTAGAAATTTGGTCCTCAGAACCTTCAGCATCCTTCTGTTTCGCCTCGGAAATACCCAAACCTCCCAACACAGCGGGAAGGCTTCTTCGTCTGTGTTCTTGGAATTTTAGTACAGATGCCATGTCTTCGGGTGCTAAAGATCGGATCCGAACTAGCACTTCCCCATAAGATCTCGCCCCTCGGAAAATGTCATCCGAGGGTGAAAACTCGTGTTCAAACTTCTTCAGCCCACAATTTGTTAAATGATTGCTTACAATTTTCTGAGGATCATGTTTTTTATATTCAATGGAGACCAAACTCAGGTCTTCCAAGGCTGCAGCCTCGGCTTTAGCATGCCCGAAATCTAATAAAGAATAAGAATTTAGCCGAACAGGAAAAAACGGCCATACCTTCTTCGAAGATGCTTTGAGCTCTTTACTCACCCCACCAATCACTGTTTGTCAGGCGATTTCGCAACAAGCCAGTTTGTCGGGGATGAACAGCGGTAGCGCAAGCGGGGGAACAACAGCTCCGAACACTCTAAAATAGGAAAACTTTGCTTCTACGTACCAGTCTGCTATACCACTCAAATTTGCAGCAATGTTGTCCGAGATACGAGGTGGCGAGTGACAAAAAATGGTGATGTGCAGGGGCACCATCACCCAGTTGAAAATTTCGTAAATAAATTTGTCCACTTTATTCTCCCACAGCTTGTCGTGATACTCATGTACAGTTTTTTCTTGGGCTGGGTTCCAAGCCCAGCTCATCAGGGGGAATGGTGTCATGGAACATACCGCGTCCATGAGATATGCAGACATGAAAAACGAGGATGGTTGCCCACTTGCCTTCTGCTCCCGATACTCTGTGACCCTGTTGGCCAGACTGTTTGAGAGTATCTTTGCCCAATTAAACGAGCAACCTTCTGCAACTCGAAACATGAGAGGCACCCACGCGATGTAGAAATGTGTTGTGTCTTCTCTCCTGAATAGCCGACAAGTCATCATTGCCACATACTTATACTGCGGCTCCAGAGAAGAGATAGAATAAACACCCTGGTCATTTTCTCTGAATTTCGCGGAGCGCGAAACCCAATCTTTGATCAAACCGGGCATGGTTTTGTCATACTGTTTACATTCTTTCTCTTTGAATTCCTCCAGGAACTCGGCACCATATGTGTATTCAGATGTCGAAGGTAGCTTGTACATGGTTTGGATGTGGTCCGGTCTAAAAGTCCCGACCGTGACCCGCTGGTTGTTCATGATAGTTCTGGTGGGTAAGTCTATATGATCCAACACCCATCGGATCATATCATAATAGGGAAGCAACCGTGGTCTGGTTGCTACCTTGTGCATTCCAGATTGAACCACTATCTTGTATTTAGTGTTCAGGTCGTCCTTCTCGTTATCGTTGTCGTCGGAATCTGAATAATTCGCCAACTCGGATTGTAGAATATCTTAAACAAAAGACCAGCTAGGGACTGAACCAACACTCCGGGGCAAAGTATCGGAGACATTATCCGAGCCTTGCCTTGCAACCTCGATATTCGCCTTTGCTGCTTTCCGTGGAGCCATGGCGGAAGCTTGCGTTTTCGCCCTTCTGCGATAGACCTGCGTATATATGCAGCAATTAGTTTACTCGGAAAATGACGAGCTCTGCGTGCTTATGAAAAATGTTTTTATATAATAAAATGAAACTCTTGTATATATTTGAAAATTCTGTACTCTTCGAAATAAGTGTGTCAAATCGCAATTAGAAACAAATTAATTGCGTAAAATCCGATCTTATTTATTTGTGGATTCACCCTAAATCTTCATTAATGTTATCAATGTTTGACGGTTTGATAGTCAGTCGGAGTAGGGAAAGAGATGGTTACCTCGGGAAATGTGCAAGCCTCGATGCGCGGGACATATCTCGTTTTATTTTAAATTATCAGAACTTAGCACGTTAATAAATTTCTCGTTGTTCGCTGCATCGTGAATTTTCTTTTAACATTTTGAGTCCCTAACTCGCGAGATCGCGAGGACGGACTTTGGATTAATTAACATTAATCGTGATTTGGAACTTCATTAATTTTATAATCAATTTATTTCGCCATATCGCGACTCGGAACTTCAAAGACAAGTTTCTGGGAGATTTGTGCGCCGAGTCACGAAACTGCGAGATGACGATAATTAAGATTCAATTTAGGGGAGAAAAATCTTGGATTAGGCGATTAATTAATCCCGTTATAATTACTTCGCGACTTCGTGAGTCGGGATTTTAGACGTCGTAACTTTATAAAAGATAGTCCCGAATGGCGAGACGCCGAGAACGGATTTAACTAAAGTTAGCTTTTTAGTGCCTACAGACCTTGACCAGGGTTAGCCCGAAAGAACCTTGTGTTCTCAGCTCTCGGAGCTATACAAATAAAAATTCGAACTTAGCGAACGCCGAGGCACGAAACCCCAACGACGTCTAATCATTGGGTTAAAAGGTCTTACCCTGGTTACTGTCTTGAGTGAAAATTTAAAAAGACTTCGCCGTTTAGTGACTCGGGACGTTTAAATTTATGAGTTGTATTTTCCGCCCTGCGAGATCCCGAAGTAAGACAAAAGGCCATCTTTAGCAAGTCTCAAAAATTGAAAAATGTGAAGGGTAAAAGATAAAAACAAGGGCGGCTCCAACATGTATAATGTGGTATTGGAGATCCAAAGCATTGAATGGACCCTTAATACCTTCTTTGTAACTTCTTAATTTATTTGTGAATTCCTTTCTCATTTGTCATTGTTGCTCCTCTAATTCTCATTTTCATATGCCTTATTTAATATATATCATTACAAAGAGAAAAGAAGTGTAGTGATCACTCTTGTTTTTCTTCTATCCTTCTATTTGCATCCACTTTATTTTGTTGCAAATGATTTCATACTATACTTTTGACACTCTTTTAGTTCTTCTCTCATTCATTTTCCTCACATATCTTATCCCATGCTTTCTTCTATGAATTTAAATTGATGGTTGTATTCTATAATTGTTTTATCATCTATATTTGGTCCCTCGTTTGGATACCATATTACACTTTTTTTTGTGCTTGTGGCTTAGTTGAATTGTTTTATGTCTTCATATTTGTTTCTTGCATGCCATTTAAGGTGGATTTTCCCCTCTTTTTCTTCATATTTGTTTCATATTAGAAAATAGTATTGGACATTGTTAATGGTGTGATTGCCAATTTAAATTGAAGCACTAATATTCATCACATAAGGATAATACATCTAAACACATCACATCCACATGTGTTTGGTTTGTACCTTATACCCAAATAATCAATATAACTTATACATGCTTAATTTGCTACAAATAGGATAGCCTCAAATATTGGAGTAGGTTTTAAATTCACTACCCTTTAACCCTCAAAACAAGAGACAACGAAATCCCTTGATAACCACTGACATGGGCCATCAGGGTCACAAGTCAAGATTAACCAAAAAACCTCTACCCCCAATCCTCCTTAAGATTGACTTGGGAATACAAATAAAAAAAAAGTTATCATAGAAGATATTTCACCAAGTAAATATTGCATCCCAACACCTTCCTTAATCTATACTTGGGATCGATGTTGTAAAGAAAAGGCTAAATGAAGATTACAATACCCCCCACCCCCCTTGTTAAGGTTTACTTGGGTAGGGAATACAATAGTGACTGATGTTGACAAACAACTCCTTGACCATGACAAGCTGCAAACAAGCTCTCAGTGGAGAATCCCTTTGCAAAATTGGACCTTCCAAAACCTTTAGAGGAATTTCATTGGCATTGGCAAAGCAAATAAAGAGTCCTACCTCAAAACTATAGCCTCCACAAACACCTTCACACCTGCCTCTTTGGCATTGGTGAAACAAACAAAAGGAAACTCATCCAAGTGTGAGAGCATGACCAATCTCCAATCCAACTAAAATGGACCCTAGTAGTTGTTATTGATTTGAGATTTTTCCTTTTACATCTCTTCACCAAAGATTTATAAAGGCTCCCAACTTACTAACAACACTTTCAATACCTGGGTGGAGAGTGAGATTGCCTCTGATCACAATAATTAGGATGATGATATGATTGAGATGTGGATGGTAAAATGTTGGTTCTCACTAAGTAAAAGTTGTAGGATGTGGTTCTTGCGACTCAATAGTAGAAGAACTCTCGAAAGTAGCATACTCAAGCTTAAATCCTTTGTTAAATCCTTGGAAGTGTCTCTTCCTGAACCATTTTTTTATCTATCCACTTTGCATGAATGGATGTTTTGTTCCAAGAGCCAACACCACATTTAGCAAGGTAGATAGCTAATGTTTGTAACAAATTTGACATCATGCCTCTTTAGAGCTTGTATCTACTTATTTCTGATTTTTTCCATGCACTCTATTTACTATTGTCTTAAAAGGAAACAAGGACCAATTTGTTCTATCATTTTAAAGAAGCTTAAGTCTTTATCCCACATGCAAGAGCCAAACATTATGAGAAGAATCTCATACTTGTGAAACCTAATTTGTATATGAACATGTTTGAAACAAACTATTTGTGATTAAAATTATTAATGATGATATCTCATAGTAACTACATATATATGATGCATGTGAGATGATGAATCTGGATAGGAAGTGTTATCACTCCAAGAAACCCTTTGTGGTTGCAGACCAAAGGTGCTTGGTAACTTAAGAAATGAATGTTTTTGTATTTTGTGGATGTGGATCAATGGGATAACTCAATCCAGCTAATGGCATTCAAACATGAAAATGATA
>ML812561.1:91047-105152 GCA_009831015.1 Picea engelmannii
TGAAAACATGGATCAAATCATCTAAAAATAGCAAGTCAAAATTCAGTTGCCAAATATGTGGGATAATCCCCAAGAATGAGGTCAATCCCAGATTTCATGATCTCTTTCTCTTGTTTACTGTTGGTGAAGTGAAGCACAGCCTCACAAGGCTGACTAGTGACTCTTCCAAGAGGCAAAATTCAAATTTGCTGAGGTGGCAGAATACCCTGTTTTTTAGTTCAAATGAAATTGCCCATATACCTTTGAAATCGTTCTTTTCTTCATCATATATCAAAAATGAATGCTGGAGTGAGTGGGATAATTCATAAAACAAGCATTGGAAAAGGTTTCATCTCATTATACTTCAAAAATTCCTGATCTGGGCGAAATTTTGAAAATTCTGGTTAAAACAGGCTTTTGGTGGTTGACTGGAACAGTTCCTGGGTAATTTAACCACCGAAAGTCAGAATTTTCAGAAAAAACTGCCTTTGGGAAAAATCAATTTTCTCAGCCATGGAATATCCGTTTCGCACGTTCCAATAGTCGATCGACATCTACAGATCGTAATCTTTCCAATGGTACAATCAGATTTGGATTTGGAGCTATGGAAGCTAATCAAAATTTCCCTACAAGATTAGGCATATTTCCTTCAAAAATGCTGGTGCGTTTTTGGTAGTTAACAGGAAGGACATATGATGGTTGTTGAAGTTGGAAAAGCATGGAAATAATGCTATTGTAGTGACACTAGAACCCCATGATATGCCTTGATCGTTGTTGAGATGTGCTATGCTATGTTAGATCAAGCCAGAAGGATGCCTTGGTTGTAAGACTATATAAGTCTTTGTAATATTCATATGTGAGGAAGCCTTGGCAAATGATAAATCACCCAAGGGATTGTGTATCAGAGAAGGGAATGCCTGAGCCTGGAGAGTGAGTGACTTCAAGGAAGAGGAGACTTGAATGAATCTATTGTGAAATATTCATGTTACATGCTAACTGGGATAATGAGTGTATTGGGTGTGTCTAAGAAAAACAGTGAGTTGAGTTCTATCCATGGCATCCATATGGACAGATACATATTCATACAGATAAGTATTTTACTAAATTGTATACTTTATCATGTGTTACGAGTATTGTTAGATCCGAGAAATATGCATAAACATATAATGAAATCTAATTGGTCTAAACTCCTATACCAATCATCAATAAATTTAGTAAATCAAAGAAAGAAAGAACCAAGAGAGACAAAAGAGGGAGAAAAGTATTTACGTCGTAAAACCCCAATATGGGGAAACATCCACGGAAGTTGGTAGTCTATTCTTTAGGCAAAATCTAATCTTACAAGAGAGGGAATCCCCATATGGATGATTTTTCCTAAGGACCCATAGGGTCTAGGCTAAAGATCAATACCATAAACCATTCACAATTCTCTCACATACTCTTCCTACTCATCTAAAGGGCGTCCTTCACCTGTATTATATATAAGAAAGTGAAAGGAGAAAAAATCCCATGATACATGTGGGATAAACCTGTTGGGCCCTCCATTTTGAGAAGTGACCATTTTGCAGAAATGTTAAAGGTTTGTGGAAAGCGCAATAGCTCAACAAAAGACTTGAAGTGGCGGAAAACAATTAGATGAGCGGGAAGCTAACTGAAAAGTGTGCTCGCAGTGAAAACAACCAACAATACCATGCACCAGCTGGAAAATAATGGAAAAAGAAAAATGTGTCGAGTGCATGCAAAGAAAGACAACGAAATCAAGAATCATAGCCGGAAAGACAGTGGAATCAAGAACCCAAGAAGTGTCCGAGGGAAAACTATAAATATGGAGCTATGTAATTGAAAAAGGGTTACTTTTATCACTGTTATTGTGGGTTATTATGAGTTTTATTATTATCACCACTATTGTTGAGTCAGTCTCTAGAGCTATTGTAAAGGGTTATTGAATGTTACTATGCTTGCATAGAAGCTTAGAGTTAGTAATGGGTATCTGGGAATAGATTTTGTTGCATAAGCGATTGTTTAAAAGATGCATTCTATGTATGATTAGTTTTGAGATGATGTTAATATAAGAGATTATTCGGGCCCTAAAATTTGTTACATTGTGTACGAATCCATAGTTTCCTTGTTGCGCAATTGCTTTTCATGTATATTTTTCATTTACTCACTATCTATGAATGTCTTTTGTGTATTGATGTATGAATCTGAATATGGTAATACCAAACCCGATGATGCATTCTCTTTGACTCACGTCACCTCACACGTCTCATATGCGCTTCGAGTGATACATATTTCCCTTGTGGAAGGTTGAATATGCCAACACTCCTAGACTACAGTGGTACCCCTTGTTGGTAACCTCTGAGAACCTTGGTCTCAATTTTGCGCCAACAAACAGTTATGCTGTCAGGATCCGAGATTTAAAGCGAGTCTTTAGAGGATGCCTCATGGGATATTCAAATCTGATGTTGAGAATTGGTGGGAAATATGGTGCGACGAGTTTATACGGCAAGAAGTTGAGTTATGACACAAGTTGGAGGGTTATGAAGAGCATTATATTTTATTCAGAACCTGTGAGTGACCAATACGAGATCTTTTGGATTTGATTCCTGGAAGAGGTATTTCAGTGGCTAGAGTGGTTGCAAGAAGCACTAGAATATAAAGATAGAGTCAAGAGAATACATAATTGGACCGTTGAGCATTTAGCGGCTCTTAAATATTTGGTTATATTAACTTATATTTATATTAACTCCCAGGTATATTAACTCTTGGATAATACTAACTGCGAGTTTGTTGTGCAGCCCCCCAAAAAATGACTAATTATCATATTCTATCGGTCAGACTCATATAAAGGATAACACTAACCACGAGTCCATTGTGCACCCCAAAAAATGGCTAAGTATCATATTCTATCGGTCAGACTCATATAAATAATAAGGCTAACTCAACTCTGTTGTGCACCCCAAAAAATGGCTAAGTATCATATTCTATCGATAGGATTCATATAAAGGATAAAATTAACCGTGAGTCCCCTGTGCACCCCCAAAAATGGCTAAGTATCATATTCTATTGGTCATACTCATATAAAGGATAAAACTAACCTATGAACATGTTGCTCGCTAAAAATAATCGCTTAATAATTTTCTAAGTATGGTTCATTATGAAGGTAGTGGAAGTTGGGTATTCATTTCGATGACATATGAGATGAGAAGAAAGACATGTGAGTCTGTGATTCTACGATTCTGTGAACCATCTACTAGACGGTTGATTAAATCCAAATCGTGGATCTATCTAAAGCGCCTAGATAATGTTGATGATTACAACTTCGTGAGACATCCTCCAGGACACAGACTGAGTGAGTCGGCCTGTGAGAGAGCCCATGAGTTGGGTGTGCCCATGAGATGGGTGTTTCGTTCCTCTCTAAGACTGAGATGGAACATCGTGTGCCGTTGTGTGGGGTAAGGCCACCCATGAGATGGGTGTGTCGATGTGTGTGCCGCTATGTGGGGTGAGAATGCCCATGAGATGGGTGTGTCGTTTGAGATGAAACGATGTGTACCCCTGTGAGGGGTGAAGGTGCCCATGTGATGGGTGTATCGTTCTCCTTTGTGTAGAGAGTTGAGACGATGTGGTACTCCAGATGATTCTCCTGTGAGACTCAGTGAGATAGAGATCTGTTGAGTAGGACGTCCCTGTGGCTAAGCACAGGTGGACGTGCCCCTAGTGGTTGAGCACTAGTGGGTGTGTGAGATCCCTTGCTATATTGTCTAAGAGTAAGATTTACCTGTAACCCTAATTGTGATGTAAAGGGTACAGGTCGGCCCCACCATAAAGTGAAAGATAATTAATGTAAAAGATAATTAATATTGTAATTATTAATTATATTCTGAGTTATTGAGGTCGGCCATGTTGTGCCAATAGACACCACTTTTGATGTGTCCTGTCTAGTATAAATAAAGGTGATTTCCCCATTAAGGAAACACACAACACATGCAATTTCAGAATTTCAACAAGTACATCTTCTAGGGTTGAAGTGCACACCTCTCTTGGGTGCTAGCTTCTTGGTTTTGGAGAGCACCCGTTTGTGTGCTATGTCTATGGTGTGGGAGGTCTTTCTCTTGAGAATATAGCAAAGGATTGTTGGTTTTTCTTCCCCTGTTGAGAAGGGTTTCCCGGGATATTTCTTATGTTCTTGTGCATGGTATTTCTTCTTGTGATCTTGGTTATTGCAACAATTGTGAATGGTGTAGTTGCATTTGTTTATGGTTCAAGTAAATGCTAAAAATGAAATACACCTCATGCTTGATCCTAGCATAGTGAAAATTCAGCATGGTATCAGAGAATAGGTCTTGAAGAACCCATTGCACAAGAATTAAAGCAATCATCCTCTCCTTTCTGCAATTTTGTACGACCCTCTAGGGTTTTTTGCAATTTCGCACAACCCTCTCCTTTTGGGTGATTTCGGCACTTTACACTTGAACGTTGGGGCTGAAAATTGGACAGGAGTGTACGACCTCCTTCAGTGCACCTCCGGAGACTCTCAAAGTGAAATTCTAAGAATTTTGGATTTTTGGCCCTAGGGTTCCTCAATTTTTTGCAAATTTTTGGTTTTAGGGTTTCTGTAGCTCATTGAAGAAACTTTTCATCTCATCAATGTTCTTATGACTTTCAATGCTTATTGTTGGCAGTGATAAGTCCAAAAAAACCTAAGTTTTCTAGCCTAGCCTAGCCATTAGGTTTTGTATCCCAGATGGCAAGAGTTTGTGAAGAATCTGAAAATATGAAGAACAAAACCTTGGTGGAAGATAGGCTTGATGGATCAAGCAACTTCAGTTCCTGGAAGTCAAGACTTCAGGTCACCCTTGAAGAGGAAGACTTATTGTGATTGATACAAAAAGGTTTACCAGAGACAACTACCAATGAAGAGAAGGAAGAAAGGAAGGAAGATGACATCAAGGCAAGGAAGATAATCATCTACTCAAGAAGGGTCAGCTTCAAAATATCAAGATGACAAAATGGTGACACCGTTGCTATCTTCTTCATGAAGATGTTAGAGATCATAGATTAGTTAGGTGCCATTGGAGAAATCATATCAACGCTCTCAGGTATGCACTTGTATATATTATTTGTATTATTGTCATGAGGGTATTTGCAGGAGGAAGGAACCTTTGCTGCAATCATGGATCTAGAGGGATCTCAGTGCATTCATAGGAACAACACACTAGAAGTGAAGACTCTAGGTTTGATTGTTTTAATTATCATGCCTCTAACCTACATTTCTAAGTTTGCTACATTACAAGTAGGCATTGTAGCTGTGACAACAATCCTTAAATTGTTTTGATTCGAGAGATGTACTCATTATTCTCCTCTAGGAGATATTCTTGTCTTGTTTCTCTTCATTTGTTTTCCTGTTCTAGGAAGGTTAACAACAAAGAAAGATGTTTATCCTTCAGACTTCAGAGGGAGTCACTTGACTGAGAGGGAGTCAAAACTATTTGAGAAGGAGGAAGAACATAACCATCATTGAAGCAACCAAAGAAATGATACATGATCAAAGTCTACCTATGATTCTGTGGGCATAAGCATGCATGGAAACAATATATGTTTAGAACATGAGTCCTTGCCAGATTTTGAAGAACATAACTCTTGAAGAAGCCTTCACCGAAGTGAAGCCTGTGATTGGACACTTCATAATATTTGGGTGTCAAGTATACTTTCGTGTACCCAAAGAGAAAAGGTCCAAGATAGAACCTTCAGGTAGAAAAGGTACATTTGTGGGATACAATGAATCTTCGAAGGCATATCGGATCTACATCCTTGGTCAGAGACAGATTGAGGTGAGCATAGATGTTATCTTTGAAGAAGATATGTTATTTCAAAGATCCAAAGAATCCTAGATGGATATTGACACTAAGAAATTATCTTCTCCCCCTCCAACAGTTCAGAGGGAGACAATCATTGATCCAGTTGATCCATTTGATCCAGATGCTCCAGTTGATATTCCCAGAGACATTGCAGTAGGCCATAAAAGGCATGTTTGGGCTCGACAAACTTTGCAAGAGGCAGAGGGACATGCAACTCCTCAAGGCACATTCCGAGAGAGCAAGAGACCAAAGAGACTTTCGAGCTACTTTTCAGCCATGAGTCACATTATTGATTCTGAGCCTTCTTGTCATGGAGAAGCGACATGTGAGCAGGTATGGCAAGATGCCATGACAGAAGAATATCATTCCATCTTGAAGAATGATGTGTGGGATATTGTTCTGAGACCCGAAGGGAAGTCTGTAGTGACTTCCAAGTGGATCTATAAGATCAAGCATGAAGCTAACGGAAGTGTCGAGAAATACAAAGCGAGATTTGTAGCCAGAGGAATCTCACAAGTAAAGGGAGTTGACTATGATGAGACATTTGCTCCAGTAGCCTGATACACTTCCATCCATACTATCATCCATGAGTTGGAAACTACATCGGATGGATGTAAAGAAAACCTTTCTCAATGGTGAGATTGAGGAAGAATTGTATATCAAGCAACCAAAAGGATTCGTGATACACAACGAGAAATCTCATGTGTGCAGGTTGAAGAAAGCCTTGTATGGACTAAAGCAAGCACCTTGTGCTTGATATGATAAAATGGATGGATTCTTGATGAGTTTGGGCTTCAACAAGAGTGTTGTTTATCCAAACCTATATTATCATATTGTTGGTAACGAGTGCCTAATATTGGTCCTGTATGTGGATGACTTATTCCTCACCGGTTCAGAAAGACTTATTGTTGAATGCAAGAAAGCATTGACTTCTGAATTCGAGATGAAGGATCTAGGTATGATGCACTATTTCTTGGGACTAGAAGTATGGCAGAGGACTGGTGAGATTCTCTTGAGTCAAGGAAAATATACAGTGGAGATATTGAAGAAGTTTGGTATGACAGAGTGAAAATCCATGCCTACACCGATTGTGATGGATTTGAAGAAAATGAATGATGCTTCTACTGATTCAGGTGAGATTGGTCCACATTTGTATTGACAAATGATTGGATCATTAATGTATCTAGTTAACACTAGACCTGATATATGTTATGCAGTGAATGTACTTAGCCAGTTCATGATTCAGCCGAGACAGACTGACTCGATAACAGGGAAGCATGTATTGAGATATCTACGAGGCACAGTTGGATATGGCCTGAGATATGCCTCCAGTGTAGACTTGAGTTTGCAGGGATATGGCGATGCATATGGGGTAGTGAGTGCAGTGGACCGGAAGAGCACATCCAGTTGTTGTTTTACCTTGGGGTCTGCCATGGTTTCCTGGTGCAGCAGGAAACAAAGCTCTCTGGCCTTGAGTACCGTAGAAGAAGATTATATAGCATTGAGTGTGGCAGTCCACGAAGCAGTGTGGCTTCGTAAGCTCTTGAAATATTTATTTAATCATGAGATGGATCCTACCATTATTCATTGTGATAACCACAGTTGTGTGAAGCTCTATGAGAACCTTGTGATTCACGATAGATCGAAACACACTGATATAAAATATCATTATATCAGAGACATGGTCCAGAGGAAAGCAGTACACGTGCAATACCTTCCTACACATGAGCAAATTGCAGATATCTTCACCAAACCGCTTGCCAAGACGAAGTTCGAGTACTTCCGTGAGAGACTTGGCCTGGTGGAGAATGCCTCCCTAGCTAAGAGGGAGTGTTGATGATTACAACTTCGTGAGACGTCCTCCAGGACAGAGACTGAGTGAGTCGTCCTGTGAGAGATCCCATGAGATGGGTGTGTCGTTCCTCTCTGAGACTGAGATGGAGCGTTGTGTGCCCTTGTGTGGGGTAAGGAAGCCCGTGAGACGGGTGTGTCGATGTGTTTTCCCTTGTGTGGGGTGAAAATTCCCATGATATGGGTGTGTCGTTTGAGATGAAATGATGTGTACCCCTGTGAGGGGTGAAGGTGCCCATGCGATGGGTGTATCATTCTCCTTTGTGTAGATAGTTGAGACAATGTGGCACTCCAGATGATTCTCCTGTGAGACTCAGTGAGATAGAGATCTGTTGAGTAGGACGTCCCTATGGTTGAGCACAGGTGGACGTGCCCCCAGTGGCTGAGCACTAGTGGGTGTGTGAGATCCCTCGCTTTATTGTCTAAGAGTAAGATTTACCTGTAACCCTAATTTTGATGTAAAGGGTACAAGTCGGCCCCACCATAAAGTGAAATATAATTAATATTGTAATTATTAATTATATTCTGAGTTATTGAGGTCGACCCTGTTGTGCCAATAGTCACCACTTTTGATGTGTCTAGTCTAGTATAAATAAAGGTGATTTTCCCATTGAGGAAACACACAACACACATGCAATTTCATAATTTCAGAAAGTACATCTTCTAGGGCTGAAGTGCACACCTCTCTTGGGCGCTAGCTTCTTGGTTTTGGAGAGCACCTTTTTGTGTGCTAGGTCTATGGTGTGGGAGTCTTTCTCTTGAGAATATAACAAAGGATTGTTGGGTTCTCTTCCCTTGTTGAGAAGGGTTTCTCGGGATATTTCTTGTGTTCTTGTGCATGGTATTTCTTCTTGTGATATTGGTTATTGCAACAATTGTGAATGGTGTAGTTGCATTTGTTTATGGTTAAAGTAAATGCTAAAAATGAAATAAACCTCATGCTTGAACCTAGCATAGTGAAAATTCAATAGATAAGCCAGGGTCGTCCACTCAACACTTGATCATATCTGAATCATCGATCTAATTAACGCCAAGATAAGCTTGAGTCTGCGAGTCCGCAAATCATCCACTCAACGGTTGATTAAGTCTAAACCATGGATCTGTCTAATGCACCCAGATAAGCCAAGGTTGTCCACTCAACACTTGATCATATCTGAATTGTTGATCTAATTAAAGCCAAGATAATCCTTGTGCGTGATTTCTCTCGATCACAGACCAAGTTAATAAGGAAAACATGAGGTAGCGAAGGGTTAAAATGCTAGATAGCACCTGGTTATAGGGTAAGGTCACTTGGTAAATAGGAAAAATTCCTACGGGCTAAACCCTAAAACAAGCCTTGCACCTTATTTGTTTAGATGTTGGTCACAATGTTAGGAGATTAGCACCCATACATCTCGATAGAACATGAAATGTACTAGAGAACGTTAAAAGGTTCAAAATTTGTCTATTAAAGAAACTAGACTACAACAAAGAAGTATGAGATCGAAATAAAAAGGGGGTCGATCCGTCAAATACTAAGAGATCTAATCAAACAAGGCAAAGAAGGGTTCAAAACTATAATTGAACATGTTTTGTAAAATAATAAAAGTAATTTGTTCCTAAAATAATATTAATTTTATGAAGAGGCACATTGAATCAATGCTCTTTTTAAAGAGACACAATGATTCAAATATCATACACCTAATGGAAGATTATTTAAAAAGAAATATATGATGAATGGAAGATGTCTCTCTGGTCTAATTCATAAGGTCTAAACACAAACAGAGTTCAAGGAATAACTTGAAACATTCACATGAAGTGAGGGTGTAAGGCAGGAGCAAAGGAGGATTGGAGTGTTCAACATGTTGAAGCCTGAAATAGGGAGTTGCAACTTCCTCAAGTTGGTGCTTGAAAACAAGAGGATTGGAATCCTCTACAGGTTGGAGCCTGATCTACAGGCAATTGATGTTTCCTTAAGTTGGTGCTTGGAAAACAGGGATTGGTGTCCCCTTGAGTTTATGCTCAAAATAAGAGAGATTGTGTCTATTACAAACTGCAACCTGTAAATTAAATACAAATTTTATAATTGTTACATTTAAAATTCATAGTTATGTACATTATTGTTGATAAATTGTTGTAAATTAATAAAGAATTAATTTAATTTGAGAAAAAGAAGAAATATTGATTCAACCCCGCACCCCCTCGTCTCAGTATTGAACAGCATTCCAACAGTCTGGTGTATTGGTTGTTATACCAAAGGTCATACAACAATTGAATGTCCAAGATTAAGGGGTGCAGGACCCCCTACTCACCTAATGGTGCCTCCGCCAGTAGGACCATCAGGAGGAGTTGCGCAAATCGTCAATATAGTGCCATTCCACGACCTTGTTCAATACCATTCTTTCCCAAATCATCAAAGAGTCTAGAACAATGAGTATTGCGAGATCTGTAGAAGTCATGGGCACTCTCTGAGGCACTACCCTATTCTACCAAAGTACACCCCTATTTTGAATACAATATATTGTGAATGTTTTGGCCCCCCTACTCATACTACTAGCCAATGTAGAGCTTTGGATGCTCTCGTAGACATAGTAGATCGTTTCACATTTAGAGTCAACAAAACTCCTCAAGTGTTCGGAGGAGGTCGTCGAGGTGGAGGGAATTTCATAGGAGGACGGTCTATGGGAAAGGCGACCAAGTTGTTGCTACAACTATGATGAGAAAGGGCATCTCACAAGGGATTGTCGACTCCCAAGAAGACCATGGTGTTCCTATGGTATAAACTATGCCCACTCCACCGAAGATTGTCCAGATATGATTTCCAAATGGGAAGACCGTGCAAGGCAAAGAGAGGAAAATATGACAAATTATGAGCCTAGACCTGTAGCTGAGGGAAAAGAGCCCAATATTAACATTGTCACTAGAGGATGAACCGAGACTGATGTTGATATTGAAAGTCCTCATCATATCAAAATCCAAAAGGAAGTACATGAGAATACCAAGTATGATCCTGTAAGGAAAAAGGTATTTTTCAAAGACATAGTGGAGATGTTTAGACAACTCTCTAGTTCTGCATTGCCTTAGGTTGCGGAACCAAGATCTAATACAAATCCTCACCAACCAAGAATCATTGGAGAATCACCTACTCATATGGAGCCCCAAGGTAAGTCGCAGAAGGCTATTTATCTGTGGTTACAACTATTCTCTAACATTTTAAATGATGAATAGCTTACTGGGAAGTTGCGGAAGACACTTAAAAGGGCCTTGGGCATCAGAGGAGACTTGGAAGAATCCATTGTTTCTAACCTTCCAAAAAGGAATGCAAGTAGGATACAATGAAGGAAGAGGAGAACTAGGAGAGAATTTTGGTTGAATGCTCACAATGACGACTACGAGATCAGGGATGTTATGCTGGACTTAGTTTATGATGTCAATATCTTACCAAGGAAAACTTGGGAAGCGATGGGTAAGCCCAAGATTGTATATTCCCCTATTCAATTATGAATGGAAAATCAATATTGTATTTATTCAATAGGAAAGCTACAAAATGTCGAAGTGGATTTGGCTGGTGTCAAAATAGTGGTGGACGTCGAGGTCATAGAAATAATGGGGTAAAAGGATTTGTACCAAGCTTCGTTAGGAATTGACTGGGCCTATGAGAACTATGTTATAATAGATATTAAGAAAGAAATTATGACCACTGAATCTGATAGTGTGAAAGTAACCAAGCCTCTAGACCCTTATCAAGGTCCATGGTATAGTGACCCCGTAGATGAGAGTACGAAATAAGATGCTCTAGATCAACTCTACACTATGAATGCTCGAAACCAAGTAGATTATTTTAATCGCATTGCAGATGGATCCATAAGTTGGCGAAGCATTCAGTTTATTGATAAAGACTCTGAAGCTGCCTGGGACAAATGGATCCATAAGTTGGCGAAGCATTCAGTTTATTGATAAAGACTCTGAAGCTGCCTGGGACAACTGGAAACAAGGAAGGTATGAGAGTGTTTCAAGGCATTGCACAATTTTCTGATTAGTAAGATGGATTGGGACAGAGGTCAATGAGTGCCTGACATATGATGGTACCTCATATCTACAGATCTTTCTCATTAATATGGAGAGTGGGGTTGCGATAGAACACAAACTCTCAACACTTGACGTAGCCGTGAAGTCTTCTTTAGCTAAGTGGTGGGCTACTCATAGAGAAACTTTGTCCTTCCACTAACACAGATACGATAGCTAGGACACGATCAAAAGAAGAATATTTAGTTGCTATCCTAGGAAATACATGATGGTCAGTCTAACCCAGTTGTACACATGGAACATTGTTTACAAGTGTCGAAGGTTGCACGACTCCTGTCCTATCTGTGGAGACATCACTTCTTTCATTCTTTGGGAACAATTCTCAAATTTTTGGTACATGCACGAGGAAACAAGAAGACAAAAAGTATGTTGGAAGACACTTCAGAATCAGTTCTTCCATGATTTCTCATTCTCTGGTAAGACTCCTGAAATCATAGTTGTGCTCTAGCAAATCAAGAAGATGTTGTTTAGTACTAAGGTGAAGCCTAAATATCCACTTATAGTTTTCTCTGAGCATGAACACTTGCTTGAATATACCTTGTATCCATCCCCTATGAGAATACCCATGGCCTATAGTAAATTTGATAAAGATCTAGAGGATCTGAAGACTTGGAGGAACTCATACATTTAACCTTTCAGGAATCCACCAGAACAACAGAATTCAAGGGTACTATATCAGGTGATATCAATAGCTTATACACTCAACCCTTGAGGTTGCGAAAATTAAACATAGGGAGTGAGGAGAATCCTAATATGGTGTCCATAGGTGATTATTGGGATGAGAAAACTATGACAGAGATACATACTTTGTTGTGGGAGTACAGGGATCTCTTTTCTAAGATTTTTTCATAACTAAAGGGGATTAAGGGTGATTTGGGGGAGATGAGGATCAAATTAAAACCGAATGTTAAGCTTGTTAAACATAGACCATATTGTATGAATCTGCGAGTCAAGGAAAAGGTTAAGAAAGAGATCGATCGAATGTTAGCATATGGGATAATTTTCCCTGTGGATGAGGCGGAGTGGATCAATCCTATTGTAATCCAGTGCAAGAAGGGTATTGATGATATAAGAGTCTGTGTGGATTAGAGGAGTATGAACTTAGCTTGTGTACACAACCCTTTTCCCACTCCCTTTAGTGATGAAGTCCTTTACCAAGTAGTGGGGAATGAAGCATTCTTTTACATATGGATTCTCAGGCTACCATCAAGTTAGAATTGCAGAAGAGGATAAAAGAAATACCACCTTCACTACAGAATGGGGTTATTTTTCTTATAATGTTATGCCCTATGGACTGAAGAATGCCCCGACTGTTTTCTCTCACATTGTTATTTCTACATTCTGTGACTTTATTCATAAATTTCTTGAAGTGTATATGGACAATTGGACCGTGTACAACCTATTGAAGGAGCACATAGGTCTACTCCAATTGATGTTTGATCATTACAAACAACTACATATTTATTTAAACATAAAAAAGTGTATTTTTGTGTACCATTTGGAAATTTTCTAGGACATATAGTATGCAAGGAAGGAATGTTGGTTGATCATGCAAAGGTTATCGTTGTTAATGTTTATGCCATTATTATAGTTCTTTTCATTTCATTAGATAAGAGCATAATAAGAACAAGATCACTGAGAAATACACATTCACAAGAGACACAACATTTATCTTGGGAAACCCTCTAGGGGAAGAAAACCCAGCAAAAACTTCCTTATCATAAATAGCTTATACAATGTTCAAGAGATAACTCAAACCAATACAAAAAGTCCTCCTCAAGAGATGCGCCACTCTTCTTCTCCTCTCTCCAACTGGTAATTGTAGCTTGCCTCATAAGAGAATGAGCAAGTGAGTTGTGTGTTTGAGGTGAGGCGCTATCCTCTTATTTATACCAGACTGGCACGTGTGAAAGGTCACAACTGACAGGGCCGACCTCTCACTCTGGGTGGGTAAACCCACCTTTAATTAATTCTGGTTCTTCCATAATAATTGTTGGGGCCGACTTCTTATTCTATCCTTTGTAATTGTCCGATGACCAATCCGCAAAAGAGGATTTAGTCCTTATACAATTACCGACATGATTAATCCTCAATGGGGATTAATCCAATAACAATAATAATAATAATGACATGATTAATCTGCAATGGGGATTTAATCCAAGAATAAAATAATAATAAGAATGTTCTTCGCAGTTACATTATTTCGACACTCCCCCTTAACAAGAAGGGTATTCTTCATCAGCATCAGGCGAGAGAGGTCTGCATCATCAGTGGCATCTGGAGGACAGTATCATCAATATCATCTTGAAACATTGTCTAGCACATTTACGAGTCATCGGAAGTTTTCTT
>ML812561.1:109601-191155 GCA_009831015.1 Picea engelmannii
AGGGTTTCTTCCTTCCTCCTTTTGTATGAGTAGCTAGGGCTTGATCATCATCCCTTGCTAGTAGTGCTTCACGGTTGGCTACCCTTGTCTCTTCTTGGGTGCATTCTTCCCATAGGCTTTCAAACTATAGTTTTTCCTTTCTGCCACATATTGACTGGATGAAGGCATCCCAAGGTCTTGCGAGACCATTTAGGGCAGTTATTACAAATTCGTCTTCGTCGATGGTGTCTCCAATCGCTTTCAACTGTTCTTTTATTTCGGAGATTCAGGAGAAATATTCTTGAATCATTTCTCCTTTCTGCATCTTGGTATTCTTCAACTGAGTTCTGAGATTCATCTTTTGATTGATGTTCTTTCCTTCATAGAGTTTGCTTAGAGCATAAAACATCTCCTTTGGGGTTTTCTTTGACGATACATACGGGATAAAGTGGTCTTTGATTGAATCTGCAATGATTCTTTGAGCCCTGATTGAGTCCTTCTGATGCTTCGCTTTCTCTATGGCATCTTCAGGTTCCTCCACTTCTTCTTTGATAAATCTTGATAGGTCATTCTCTACAAGGATCAAACCGATCCTATACTTCCAGGCATGGAAGTTGTCTATTCCTTCTAGTTTCTCAACAAGCTTTGTGCTTGCAGACATCTTGTACTTTCGGCAACAAAAAATAACCAAAAATTGAAAATGCTCGAAATCAAATTTTGACCTTACCAGGAGGTACGCTTGGCTGAGGCGAGTAGCCTGGTGTCCTCGGATCTGAGAAAATCCAAATTTTACCCCGTCAAATCTGATCTGCGGATTTTTGGACTGGTGCTTTCGGTACTTCTGGTACTCTGGTACTTCTGGTACTGGTTTTCTAGTACTTTTGTGAAACTAGGGGTTCACTTTCTGGGAGATCCAACCACTGAAAAGGTGCGCTCTAGGTGCCAAATTGATCCTTGGGGGAGGGCGCAACTTTCTAGGAAGTTAGGGAGCTAAAAAGAAATACCTTTTCAAAACCTTAATTTGCAGGTGCTGCAACAGTGACGTTTTTCCTCTTGCAAATACTGCTTTCTTCAGGTTGGCTCTGATACCATGTTAATGTTTATGCCATTATTATAGTTCTTTACATTTCATTAGATAAGAGCATAATAAGAACAAGATCACTGAGAAATACACATTCACAAGAGACACGTCATTTATCCTGGGAAACCCTCTAGGGGAAGAAAACCCAGCAAAAACTTCCTTATCATAAATAGCTTATACAATGTTCAAGAGATAACTCAAACCAATAAAGAAAGTCCTCCCCAAGAGATGCGCCACTCTTCTTCTCCTCTCTCCAACTAGTAATTGCAGCTTGCCTCATAAGAGAATGAGCAAGTGAGTTGTGTGTTTGAGGTGAGGCGCTAGCCTCTTATTTATACCAGACTGGCACGTGTGAAAGGTCACAACTGGCAGGGCCAACCTCTCACTCTAGGTGGGTAAACCCACCTTTAATTAATTCTGGTTCTTCCATAATAATTGTTGGGGCCGACTTCTTATTCTGTCCTTTGTAATTGTCCGATGACCAATCCGCAAAAGGGGATTTGGTCCTTATACAATTACCGACATGATTAATCCTCAATGGGGATTAATCCAATAACAATAATAATAATAATGACATGATTAATCCGCAATGGGGATTTAATCCAATAATAAAATAATAATAAGAATGTTCTTCGCAGTTACATTATTTCAACAATCGTCATACTAAATATGCCTCCGCCTACAAGTGTTAAATAGTTGTGGTCAATGTTGGTCCACATTGGATACTACCATAGATTTATAAGGAATTATGCAAACATCACTACCCCATTGGAGAAATTGCTGAAAAAATATGAAGCCTTCCATTGGAAGCTAGAGTGTGATCAAGCTTTTGAGAACTCAAAGAAAAGTTGAGTACTACCCCTATTCTCATCTATCAGAATTGGAATGAGGAATTCATGCATGTACACATTGATGCTTCTGGTATTTCTTTGGGTGCAATACTTGCACAACATGGTGAAGGAAACCGGGATCATCCCATCTACTTTGCTAGCAAGAAGCTTTCTTAGGCCGAGCACAACTGCACTACCACTGAAAGGGAAGGTTTGGCTATGGTTTATGCTTTGCAAAAGTTTAGACATTATTTGTTAGGAGGCCATTTTAAATTCTTTACTAATCATTATGCTTTGAGATATCTAGTTAATAAGCCTATGTTATAAGGCATAATTTGTAGATGGTTGTTGTTTCAGGAGTTTTTTTTTAGGTCATTATTAAGCTAGGTAAATTAAATTTGGGTCCTAACCATTTTCTTAGAACATAGTCAGGAAAAGGTGGCAGAGCTATAGATGACCAACTCCCAGATGTAGATCTTTTTAAATTTGAATCTATTCCTAATTACTTGTCTGACAATGCCTTATTTTTTAGCATGGGTGTCTGCCCTGAAGGTTATTCCGCAACTCAAAAGAGACACCTAGTGGTTAGTGTAGCAGACTATCAACTAATTGCAGGTCAGTTGTATAAGTTTGGATTGAACAGTATCCTCAGACGATGTGTGCTTGACCATGAAAGATTGAATATCTTGTGGGAGTGTCACAGTGGAGTTGTGGGAGGCCACGTGGGAGGTAAGGAAACACGAAAAAAATATTACAGGAAAGATTGTGGTGGACGACTATATTCAAGGATGCCAAAAAATATGCTAGAACATGTGATATCTATCAATGAGTTGGTAAACCATCACGTAGGGATGAGTTTCCCCTACATCTTGTTTGGGCTCTTCAAGCATTTGAGAAATGGGTTGTTGACTTTATAGTATCAATTAATCCACCAACCAAGTACTCGAAAGATGTTGAGATTTGGGTACCTTGGAAAGTGGTCCCCTTGTGTTTGTGAGCTTCTAAACACATGTGGGAAGTAATTTCTACCATGTACCATGTACTATATGTCTAATTTCACTTTGACTTAGGATATTTAAGTCAAAAGTGAAATTTAGTCATTTTAGCCTAAAATGACAATTAATTCACTTTGTGGGTGAATTAAGGGACATAAAGTGAAACTATGGAAACTTAATTAAAGTGGGTTTTGAGTTGAGATTCATTTGAGATGATCTCAACCATTGACTTGGGATGAGATGAGATGATATCACCCACTCATTTCTTAGGTTTCCTTATGCATCCTTAAGGAGGGCGCAAGGGAAAAGGAGAGGCTCAATTGTTCACTTGATCACCTTGAGAGTTTGGTGAAGAGTAGAGAAGTGAGAATTCAGAGGAGAGAGAAGCAAGCTTGGGCGCACATGTTCATGGAGGGCGCAAGGCAAGATGGAGCTTCAATTATTTGTTGTGAGTGTTTTTACTAGTGGGAGGGCGCAAGCTAGCATGAAGCAGTTGGAGAGGAGCCTTCTTGGATCTGACTTGTGAGTTGTTGGGAGCGCATGCAAAGGGCAGATTGTGTGCAAGGGCTCTTCAATCAACAAAGGGAAAGAGCAAGGACACAAGGATCTTCAAGCAAAGTCAAGGAAGGAGGGGGCACACTCTTCTAGTGGCGCATATCCCAAGGAACCATTGCAAAGCTTGTGAGGAGCTTGAAAAGTATCAATTTCCTTTGTATTTATCTTCCTTGTTGTATTTTATGCTTGAAGCACACCATATATATACATTCATCTCAAACCGGTTTTCCCTGGGGGGGTTTATCCAGGGTCATGTTGACCAAAAATACATGTGTTCATTTTCATGTATGATAGTGTTTAGAACAACATTATTTCAGCTCTAAAATATCTCTAGGTGTGTTATATAGCTTATGGTATGAATGTGCTAACATCTCGTGAAAAAACTACATGTTAGAGCACCTTAATGGCCTATGTAACCGTAACAGAACAACAAAGAAGTTATTGAACATTTTGTTGTTATAAAACAACAACAAACCCTTGTTTGATAGTTGAAACTTAGAACCAACTTGAGGTCAAAGACAGACCTAGTTGGCAGCTTGTTAGGACCTAGAAAAAGATAGGTATATTATCACTGCTACGGACTATCTTACCAACTAGGCCAAAACAGAACCAATCTGCGATTTCTTTACAGATATTGTAGACAGATTTATTTTTGAGAACATCATCACTAAGTTTGGATGCCCTCAGAGTTTGACTAGTGATAAAGGTGCACATTTCATCAGTGAGACTGTAGCCACTCTCCCTCGCAAGTTCCTAATTCAACGTCACAAAAGTATCCCATATCATCTGCAAGAAAGCAGGACAGTCGAAGTGTTTAACAAGATTTTGGAAAGAGGATTAACCAAAGTATGTTGCACAAATCGAGATGACTAGGATGACTGAGTTCTTGTAGTATTATGGGCTTACCAAAATACTACAAATAAATTGTATAAGTATACTCCATCCCAACTGGTTTATGATAGAGAAGCAGTTGTCCCCGTCGAGTTCATCACTCTCGGTTTATATATTGCACAAGTCACTTACATGACAAATGATGAATTAGTTGTAGAACGAGTTGCAGAGCTGTTGGAATTGGATGAAGCTTGATTTCTAGTTGATTTTCATCAAACAATGGAGAAGGCTTGACACAAATCTTGGCATGACAAGCATATTAAGACAAAGACGTTTGTGCAAGGTGATCAAGTTCTATTATATGACAATAAGTATCAAAAACATCCAGGGAAACTGCAAATGCATTGGCTCAAACCTTTTATAGTTGCGGAAATCTGTGAGTCCGAAGTTGTCAAAATCGTGCAAATCAATGGTATTATTTGTCTAGGATGGGTGAATGGCGCACGCCTAAAGCCCTACCTTTCTTCTTGATACGTGAAATTGCACAACACTCTTATCGATGGGAGTGAATTCAATAGGTAGGATTTTAATTGTTTTGTTGTTTCCCTTTTCTATCAATAAAATGGTGACATGTCCAAATGTCACTTGTCTTAGAGTCTAGTTGTCATTGTCCATTTGTCCAACCCGGATATCACCTTTGTGTTCAGGGAGGTCTAAATCAAATATTTTTCATATTTAGTAACTGTCGAGTTTGAAAACTATGCCTTGTTGTTGTCACTTCATTCATTAAACTACCGTTGGTACCTTTTTGGTCACCACCCTGTCACTACTGGTCTACGTCATTTAAAGTTCACCATCTGTCAGTACCTTTTGTTGTTTAATCATTGATGCGACAATTCCTTTTATGTTCCTGCCTATATCCCTATAACGTGTTCTCACTTATGCTCTTTATTTCCCAAATCATCTCTTAGATTTTTTCGTGTTCGATGGTCATATCCGACTTTAATGTCTAGTTACCTCCACGTTGTATCTTATAATAAATGATAGTCACGTCATCTCCCGATTATTGCCTATATACTTATCTTTTCTCGACTTCTCAACACTATCGTGTTTCACTCAAGCTATTTGCATACCCAGTCCTGGAGCACCTTGAGAATCCTGTGAGCCCACACTCGCGCCTCTATCTCCCAATGTTAATTGTTTACCAACGTAATTCTACCAAGATGGTTCGCACCTCTAGCCGGGGATTCCTTCCCAAATGTTTTTTCCCAGCGGAGTTTATCAATCCACTGGTCAAATGTTTGGGCATCTCCATGGAAAGGTCGAGCAGAATCGGGTGTTCGACATTGATCTCGTAGATGCATCACTGTACCCATAGATGGTTATCCATATATTCATGGATTTCTTATCCCTATAGACTGGTGAACTACAATGGAATTGGAAACCATCCTTTATTCCCCTTTGGGACACTACCTTGCTAACTTGCGAGAGTTGCTTGTGTTCGACACGACTGGAGAGGTTGATCGGTGTACAAAGTTTCTTATCAATTGCATACATAATGGGGTGTTATGGTTATACTAGGCCTACCCCATCCATGTCGAGGATATTCAAGCTAATCAGTCTCTCCATGGAAGGGAAAGATGTCACACAAGGCTTCCAGGGCTCAAGGAAGCATGGTTGCAAAAAGGGTGAGAATAGTCTCTACAACAAATATGGCACCAAGAGAGGAGGTCGTGGAGCACTCATTGGACAAATCAATGATGATCAGGCCCGATGTGCCTGCTATATCATTGCAGGTAAGTTCATGAAGAACTAATCACAAGGAGAATGAACATTTGATGCCATAACAATGGTTGAGTTAAGTAAAAATGGTGCACCTTTGAACCGGTGCAAATACTTGCTCATAGAGCTGTTGCAGGCTTGTGATGATGTGCATGACTGAGACGTGTATTTCATATATGGATACTTTTTGGTCATGTTTTCTATATGGAAGTGGTAGCTGCCTCAGGGTCGAAGCCTCTCCCATGCTCCTGACACTCGTATTGCCAATCTCTTCGACCCCTAGCACAGTTGCACTGTTTCCACTCACTCGAAAAACCATGATGCTACATTTCTACAATGGAACAACGACCTTATTTCCGGCACACAATGCCCAAGGATTCTACAGATTGTGCTCAACTGACACACCCATAACATTTAGTTCAATAAGAACTGTGACTATACTTTTGTGAGGCCTTTAGGTGCGACTCCGTCCATTTTTCACATTCCTCCTTTGTCATTCTACTTCAATGAGGAAATTATGGACAAGGAATTCAGGGGTGGCCAGGAGTTACAAAGGAGAAGAAAAGATCAGGTATTACATATTCAATGCCTCCCATATCGTAACGGTCAACTCCTGTGTAGGCGCCTAGTGCAGGCCCCAAATTGGTAAAGAGAGATCAAACACCTTCAAGTTCAAAGGAAAAGGAAGATGAAGGTGGAGAGGAAACACTACCTAAGGGGCCAGTTCATATCCCATTCTCCTCCATATTGGACGATGCCACTATCTTGGTTAAGCAATTACGTGAGGTCTTTGCTTCTGCTTTTCCTATAAAGAAACTATGCACTGATTATTTTCCCAACTCTATCGTCAACCCCATTATCACCGAGGCCATTCCTCTTTCTTCCCTTCCACCTTCGACTCACACCACCACCCCCTTTCCCTATTTCCTTCCCATCATCATTATTATCGATGATAAAGTAGTCCACACCCAGACTACCTCCATCATTGAAGAACTCACCCGCCAACCGCCTAGTTTAGCTGTGGATGCCCCATCTTCCACTCCATCGACCCCTTACCATCATATCGAGACTACTTCACTAGCCTCTACTACCCCTTTCACGATGAATCCAAGGACCACCGTCCCCATTCCATCCATTGTCCATCTTCCATGGGTTCAGATCCCCCTTGACACTCAACCTGAATCCCTACTCTCTGCAGGAGTTGATAAATCGTCCAAAAGGTCGAAACAAATTATCCTAGATCCTCTCGGTACTCTTATGGATACCTAGGAGGATACCCACTTTACGCATAGCACTAGTTCAATCAATGAACATATTGATTCGTTATTGCAGGATCCACAACAGTGTCGGGCCATTTTGGAATTGTGCCTTGAGCACACCGATGTCCTTGGGACACTTCCTATAGAAGTCTTGGATAGGCTCGCTCGTAGCCTTCGCACTACTTCGCCTAGCCCAAACAGTGTTGGAACTCCTATCATGTTTGAGCGATATGTCTCTAGTGGCCAACTGTTGGCTTCACGGTTGCCTTTAGATCAGTCCCTCACTAGTGGAGAGCTCGCAGCCTAGTCCAATCCATAGATTACCCATCTCATTCAAGCCTCCACAGATTACCTTGAGTAGAGGATTGTTGTAGTCAAGTAGACCAATGACGAGCTCACACAACAAATGCAACAATTGTGCGCAGACATCTTTGTATCATCCTCTGCTAGAGAGCATGAGAAGGGATTGCTAGAACAACGTAGTACGCCAATCGAAGAGTTGTTTGTCCAACTCAACTGAATGAATGCAGAATCCCAAGCCATCACTGAGTCAGTCAAGAAGGTAGCCAAATTTGCAGAGATCCAAGTGGAAGATGAAAGGTTGGATGTAGTGGATGAGTCTACTTGGTCTGCAAAGAAAGAGATTAGAAACTTCTGACCTACCGTGCAAGATGAGTCTGTCCAGATGCAATAACTCGATTCCCTTGCTGACACTGAATGGACTACATTTTTTGCTACTAATTTGGTGGATCCCAGTGTGATCGTCACTCAGGAGTTTGTTGCTAGAGCCTTGATTTTGGAAAGGAAAAGGTAGGACCTCATCTAGCACTACAACATCTTCCGCCAACAGACCCTAACAATTGTACCTGAGTTGGGCCCTATGTTTGCATAAGGCCATGGGAAGGAAGAAGAAGGTTGACTCGGGATGATTCAAAGGTTGTGGTCGAGCCCTGTTGGGCCCTCCATTTTGAGAAGTGTTTGTTTTGCGGAAATGCTAAAGTTTTGTGAAAAGCGCAACAACTTAGCGAAATACTTGAAGTGGCGGAAAATAGTTAGATGAGCGGGAAGCTAACTGAAAAGTGTGCCAGCAGTGAAAACAACCAAAAAATCATGTGCCAATTGGACAAGTAGTGGAAAAATAAAAAGGCATCAGGCGCATGCAAGGAAAGACATTGGAATCAAGAATCAGAGCTTTAAAGACAGTGGAATCAAGAACCTGAGAAGTGCCCAAGGGAAAAATACAAATATAGAGATATGTAATGGAAAAAGGGTTACTATTATCATTGTTATTGTGGGTTATTACAAGTTTTATTATTATTACCATTGTTATTGAGTTAGTCTCTAGAGCTATTGTAAAGGATTATTGGATGTTACAATGCTTGTGTAGAATCTTAGAGTCTCTAATGAGTATCTGGGAATAGATTTTGTTTCATAAGTGATTGTTTGAGAGATGCATTCTATGTATGACTCATTTTGAGATTATGCTAATATAAATATTATTCAGGCCCTAAAATTTTGTTATACTGTGTATGAATCCATAGTTTCCTTGTTGCACAATTTCTTTTGTCATGTATATTTTGCATTTACTCACTATCTATGAATGTTTTTTTGTGTATTGATGTATGAATCTGAATATGGTAATGCCAAACCCGGTGATGCATTCTCTTTGACTCACGTCACTCACATGTCTCAGTTGTGCTTTCGGTGAGACATCCTTCCCTTTTGGAAGGTTGAATATGCCATCACTCCTAGACTATAGCGGTACCCTTTGTTGGTAACCTCTAAGAACCCTGGTCTCAATTTTGTGCCAAATAACTCTTTTTACAATATAGAGAGATATTGAATAATAACATTACAAAATGTCACAGCCATGTAATCTAAGACCACTAGGCAATCATTAACACAAGATAACATTCCCTCTTAACGATGACTAGAGGGATATAATCACAGTAGGAGATGTGTTACATGCCAATATGAGATCTCACCAATCTAATGATGCCTCATTGTGTGTAAAAATGCCTCATGATGATAGGCTATACAATGGTAAATGCGGTTGATGCCTCATTGTGTGTACAAATGCATCATGATGATAGGCTATACAATGGTAAATGTGGCCACTAGACAATCATTACATGATGGATGTAATCTGAAGATGAAGATGGCATTACATTACATTCCCCCTTAATGACAACTTCAAATACCTCGTAGAACTGGTAAAGATAGATGCAAAATTTGTCGATGTCAAGGATAAGATGCGAAGAGGAACAATGACAAATACCATCCATGAGATGCAACTAGATCCTCAGTAAGGTGCAAGGAGAAGACACTTTCTACCATCAAGAACCAATGCAACATGACTAGAAACCAGGGCCTTAATAAGGTGTAAGGAGAATACACCTACTATCGTCAAGAACCAATGCAACTACCAAGAACCAGGTCCTCAATAAGGTGCAACTAGAAGAAACTTGCTACTATCAAGAACCAATGCAATGACTAGCAATGACAACATCGATATGTGAATGATGAAATTCCAAGTGTAAGATATCTAGTGCTCAGGAAGGGCATGCGCTATCACGACGAGCGCAGAGACATGACCAATCGACGAATTGGATAAGTGCATGCTCGATTTGGTGCAATGGAGAGCACATCAGGCATACTTGGCAAGATGAATGGTGATTCTGAGAGAAGGCGTTTCAAGCATGCTTGGAAAGTTGCATGACGAGTCCCTATATCTGGTAGCCTTGGTGGTCGACTCGTGGGTGTAGCCATGAGATGGTCATGGTGGTGTATTAGCACGTACGCTAGGAGGACCAAGGAGGACGTCTTATCGAGTAGGACGAGTGACCAACCAATGAGATGTTATGTTAGGCTTCTTGGTGGAGGATGGTGTGACTTGACAATGTGGTAGATTGTGCATCGCCCATGTCAAGGAAACATCAGTGGTGTGTGCATCGAAGGTATGCAGATGCCTTATGAGAAGAGGCATCATCTTCGGTGACTAGCATAAGTTATCCTAGATGGATGATATCACAATTGCATGTTGGGCAATCGATTGTCCGAGTATGCTTGGCTCGGGGGAAGGCACGTGTAGGTGTCGATGGTTGGGTGGAAATGGTGCAACTTCGTATATGGTGAAATGAGCATTCAAACTTTTTCACATATAAATATGTATGGATTAGGTTCACCATGACATGATGGTGAGACATAGTTTGGATGATACAAGTGGGTCATTGGTCAAGCCCAGCACGCGAGGTCATGCCAGTGTTTCTTGACGACTAGACTCCTTGGGTGGTATGGGAAGCTCAAGGGAAACGAGTCTAGTGTTGTGACACCAAGAAAATCAAGGTAGAGAAGTAATGTGCAGAACCAATATGTCTCCAAACTCTTCACACACACCACAGAGGAATAGGTGAAGCAAGAAGAGAGAAAAATGCTAAAAAAAACAAAACTCCAAGAGCAATGACATGAACCACCAGGGAAAGTCCACAATGTATCAAAAAATACATGAATGATTGAAAACGATGAAGTGATATGTGATCCAATAGGTTGAAAGTGTTGATGATCAACTGGAGTGCTTCAAAAAATAACTTCATAATGATCATTAGGTTCAATAAATGCTCAAATATGCACCACATGCAATGTAAAATGGTCTCCCATCACAAATATATAGTGTCAATCAAAGCACCAAATTTCTTCCATCAAGAAATTGTTCATATATTGATCCAGATGGATATCAATGGCCACCCACCTTTTCCAACTGGCCCAAAACAGTTTTCTGACAATTTTGGCAATTTACTATTTTTAGCAGTTTTAACTTCCGGGGCCATTTTGAGGGCCTAAATGAAGGTTTTTTGGGATCGGCTCCTCGATGATATCAAAAGGCATGATTGAGCCCCCAAAATGAATCTCCTCGATGATACCTTTCCAACGGGCTATCACACGCCTAAAACGGAGATCGTATGAAAAAGTTACGACCCCGAGAAGTTGATGTACTAACATACCCAAACGGGGCCCACATGACTTTTGGCGCTTCATCTCCTAGGGTTAGGTTTTTGGATGCTTAGGGTTTTTGGCATTCTTGCTTATTGTAAAAAGGCCTTCAGAGCCTCATTGTAATATGGTTCTTGCGAATGCGCGCTGCCGTCACATCTCTTCTCAGAGATAAGCCGCCACCATTCCAGCAAGCTTGTTTCCGCTGCATTTTACAGTTTCATCTTATTCCGTTATTGAATAGAAAACAAGTTTTACTGTATCTCTATTATTTTGTGTTAAGCACCTATTAATAATTTGTATTCATTTCGTTCTACTCATAAAATATGGACCAGTGGTATCAGAACGGTCTGCTCCTTGTCGTCTTAATGCATGTCCCCAACGAGGTCGGAGTACAAAGACTTGGGTCTCGAGCTTGTTTCTCTTGAGGACAGAAGCTCTCGCACGCCCAAGCGACCTCCCATGGCAGGAGAAAATAAAGATGACGGGATAGGAGATCCTTTCAAATTGTTGATTGAGGAAGCCCTCACGCAACAGAGGAACGAGATGATGGATAGTTTCGCGCAAATCCTTCGACGGCTACCAACAGGCGATGCATCTTCTTTGAACGGAGGCGTCGCCCCCTTCAAGATACTAATAAACTTTGATATTCCTATATTTGAAGTTCAGATAGACGCATATGTTGTAGACAAGTGGTTGAATCTACTAGAAGGGTATTTTTCTGTCCATAACTTTTCGAATAGAGAAAAGATTACTTTTGCGCTCCTCAAAGTCGTTCCCCATGTCAAAGATTGGTGGGAAACTATCTGTGAGCAAAAGGAAACTGAGGAAACCAAATTATTTTCAGTCACGGCCACCTGGGAATCCTTCAGGGATGTTATTAAGGAACAATACTACCCTGTCAGAAGTTATGACAACCTGTATACCAAATGGACCACACTGCGGCAAGAAAGAGACCAAGCAGTGCCAGATTTCACAAATATCTTCCATACCTTGTGCACCAAGTTGGGTATCAAATATTCGGAGTGAAATCTGGTGTTCAAGTATCGCGGTGCTCTACATAGATACATCCAGACCGAAATGGAATTTTTGGACATCTCATCCTTTGGCACGACCTACCGATATGCCGTCAAAATCGAGCAGAAGCTCAGACAAAAGACGCGATAATTTGGGCTTGGGAACCCCTCACAACAAAAGCCAAGAAAGGGCGGCCCCAACCCACCAAACAAAGGACAAAGAAAATATGGACAATATCAGGACAACCAGTCCAATCCACAAGCAAAGGAGGACACCAGAAAGACAAAGAAAGATATCGGGAAGTGGTGCGACTTCCATAAGAGCCCTTGGCATAACACTGCTGACTGTCGCTCAAAGCAGTCGTTGGTGGCTGAAGTGAAAGCCTTTGAATCAGATGTGGATTTTGACTCCGAGCCAGAACCAGAAAGGGGAATATGGATCATTGACGCGGAACACAGTGCCACCATTGCTACCACCAAGCTCCAGCCTGGTGAACCAGACGAGCCAGGAGAAGGAGAGTGCCTCTTCCATTCACAGATGTGGGTAAAGGGCACCCCGCTGCACTTCATCGTTGATAGCGGTAGCCAGAAGAACCTCATCTCAGCAGAGGTCGTCAAGCGGCTGGCCCTGCCAACAATGTCGCACCCAAAACCCTACACCATTGGATGGCTCTGCCAAGGAAGCGATCTCCACGTCAGCCAACAATGTCGACTGTCGTACGACATCAAGCCCTTCAAAGAAGAGGTATTGTATGATGTTGCTCCTCTCGAAGTTTGTGATGTTCTTTTGGGCCAACCTTATTTATGGAAATGTCGTGTTGTATATGAATCTAGGCCTCGTAGTGTTATTATTACTTTGAACGGGAAATTGAACAGGATACCCGAGGCGGTCCCACCTAGTGTTATTTCCTTGATCTCTGCTAAACAATGCAGGAAGGTCATCTCTCAGACGGGGAAGTTTGTCTTCTTCGTGATTCGCTCTTAGAATAAGCGAAAGATCACAGCCACATCCAGGGTCTCTGCGGCCGACCTCTCCACACAGCAGAAGCAAGTAGATAAGGTCGTGGAACAATACTCGGATATCTTCTTCTCACCTATAGGGGTACCTCTACACTGCCAGGTCAAGCACCCCATCGATCTAACCCCCGAAGCACCACTGCCCAATGGGCCAGTCTATTGTCGCTCTTTGTTAGATAATTAGGAAACCAAGTGATAGATCCAAGAACTACTCCACAAGGGTCACATCCATCCCAACACCTCACCTTGTGGGAGCCCAATCATGTTGGTACAGAAGAAAGATGGAACCTAGCGACTCTGTATTGATTACCGGGCTCTGAATAAAATCACAGTCAGAATCTGGTACACGGTTCCCCGAATTGATGGCCTCCTTGATCAACTCACGGGGGCTAAATACTTCAGTAAGATTGATCTGAAGTCTGGCTACCACCAGGTCTCGATAGAACAGACAGATGTATCGAAGACTGCCTTCAAGTCAAAGGAAGGCCTTTTTGAATCGTTGGTCATTCCCTTTTTGAAGGGGGCCAAAGATAATTGTAATAGGAAGAATAAGAAGTCGGCCCCAGAAGATATTAAAGAGGCTCTGAAATATAATAAAGGTGGTTATAACCACCCAGTTGGAGAAGTCGGCCCTGCCAGTGAAGAGACACTTCACACGTGCCAGTCTAATATAAATAAGGAGGCTAGCGCCTCACTTAGACACACAACTCACTTGCTCATTTTGAGAGACAAGTTTTGGAATTGTAGAAGGAGAAGAGAGAGTGGCGCATCTTTGAGAGAGGATATTTTGTTTGAGTTTGAATTATCTCTTTGCATTGTATTGCCTATCTATAATAAGGAATTTTTGCTGGGTGTTCTTCCCCTAGTGGGTTTCCCAGGATAAATGTTGTGTCTCTTGTGATTGTGTATTTCTCAGTGATCTTGTATTATGCTATTGTTATCTAATGAAATGCAAAGAACTATAATAATGGCTTAAACATTAACATGGTTTCAGAGCCAAGTTGAAGAGAGCATCTTTCACAAGAGAAAAGTGAAAAATGTCACTATTGTCGTACATGAAAATTAGGGCTTTTTGTTGGAAAGATATTTCAGCCCTAAAACCACCTAGAAAAGTGTGCCCTCCCCCAAGGATCATTTTGGCACCTTCAGTGCACCTTTTCAGTGGCTAGATCTCCCGGAAAGTGAAACCCTAGTTTCACAAAGTATTAGAAAACCAGAGTACCAAAAGTACCAGAAAACCAGAAGCACCAGTCCAGAAATCCGCAGATCAAGTTTGAGGGGGTAAAAGTTGGATTTTCAGAATTCTGACTACACTAACATACTTGCCTCAGCTTAGTGCATCTATTCCCTGGATCACAATTTCAAAATTTGAAGTTTGAAAAATTAGGGTTTCCTCATAAAACCCTAAGTTGCAGTTGCAGTTGCAGTCTGAGAACAAGTTGCAGTTGCAACATCAGTTGCAGTTGCAGCCGTAGTACCAGTTGCAATCACCCTTGAAGTTTTCCTAAGAGTTGGTAATGATTACCGCTGCTACCAGATGGAGCCACTACCTACAAATGCTATCAGAGGTATGTACTCACATATGTTTAATGGTTAAACCTTAAAAGTATTTGCAGGAGAAGGGATCTCTTACCATAGATCAAGAAGGATCTCAAGATCCAACACATTCAGAGGAATGATGCAACCCAGGTGTGATTATTCTGATATGCATTATTATTTTGATGAGTGTTGCATGTTGTAGCTATGACCATCATTCTAACCTTTTCTGAGTCAAGGTATTAGATGGATTAAAAGTTGAGATCATAGAGCTTATCCTCTAACCCGACCTTCTGTCAAGATAACGCATTGTCTTAGTACAGAAGACAGGTTGAAGAAAGCACTCTTCATCTTGAGTGAAGGAGACTAAGAAGAAAAGCAAGCATTCCTGAGGACAAGGCTCCAGGTTTGATTAATCAAGTTGATAAGATTCAAAGGTACACATGACAAGATGATGACTATAGTTGAGATAGCAGTCCTTGTAAAGTATTATACTTGATAGCATATAGAAGCAAATGCTTTGTCTGATACAACTAACACCTCCTCTAGGAGAAACCTTGTGTGTTAGTTCCAGGTTGCCATTGAAGAATTCTTGGTCACAACACTATGAGATTGTTGAACTCATTTTGTATTGTATTCCTACCTTTAATCTTTGCTTCAGATAAATTATAAGTGATAGCTCTAAAGGAGCTACTGTGATGATTGTCCGTGCTATTGCTTTATATTATTAGAAGGATATTATTCTTGCTTGTTGTTTTGTTGACCTTGCTCCAGGTCACATGCAATAACCTGAGGAAGCTATAGTGAAGGTTGCAGAAGGAAATGTGCTAAAGGAGAGACCATAAATGAAGCAATCATCATTGGAAAAGAATAAGGTGGCTTGCATAAGCTAAAGGGTCACTCAGAAGTTGCCATGGCCCACGCCATTGAGAATCCATGTGAACTTTGGCATAGAAGATTAGCTCACATCAACTACAAGGGGCTACCATACATATGCAAAGTGGTCACAGGTTTACCAAAGCTCAAGGTTGACCATGAAGGCATATGCAATGGATGTGCACAAAGGAAGAACATCAAGAACCCTTTTCCGAAGAGAGACAACAAAGAGAAGGAGTCCTAGAACTCATTCATTCAGATGTGTGTGGCCCAATGCCATCGTCCTCCATTAGTGGGTATGTATATTATGCATCATTTATTGATGATTATTCTCGTAAGACCTGGTTGTATCTCTTGAAATCTAAAGATGAAGTGTTCAGCAAGTTCAAGGAATTCAAAGCCTTGATAGAGAATCTTTCTGAGAGAAAGATTAAGATACTCAGGTCAGATAATGGAGGAGAATATACCTCAAAAGAGTTTGTGAACTTCTACAAAGATGTTGGGATGAAGAGGGAACTCACTACTCCCTATATTCCCCAACAAAACGGTGTAGAAAGAACATAACGATAATGGAAGTTGTGAAGACTATGATCCATGATCAAGATCTTCCTATATGCTTAGGGGTAGAAGAAGCAATGGCAGTTGTATATGTGCATAACCGATTGTCCCATAGTGCACTTGGGATCAAGACCCCGGAAGAGATGTTCACCGAAAAGAAGCCAGAGGTAAGTCATCTCAAAATATTTGGCTGCCCAGTATTTATTCATATACCGAAAGAGAAGAGAAACAAGCTGGAACCTTCAGGAAAGAAGGGAATATTTGTGGGATACTGTGAGGTTTCCAAGGCCTTCAGAATCTATATACCAGGTCATCGTCACATTGAGATCAGCAGGGACATGACTTTTGATGCCAGCTTGAAGAAGTATATGAAAAGGAACCCGTAATCCCCAAGACTGCAGAACCAGTGAGGGAGGTTCCCAGAGCTACTGAACCAATGAGGGAAGTCGTAACTTCCCCTGATGAGGAATCACTAGAAGATCATGACATGATAGAAGTTCAAGAACCTCCTCAGATGACGATCCTCCATAAAAGGAAGCCATCTTGGGCTAGAGAGCTTATTCAAGATGGAGAGAAATATGGTGTTCCCGATGGAACCACGAGACAGGTAAAAATACCAAAGCCATTCTCCAGTTATATGGCTTTGATGTGCGATCTTCTATAGGAGGAGCCTACCTTATTTGATGAATCCATTCAGAGGAAAGAATGGGCAGATTCCATGACAGAGGAATACCAATCCATAATGAATGATGAAGTATGGGAAATAGTTCCCAGACCGAAGAGTAAAGATGTGGTGTCCTCCAAATGGCTCTTCAAAATAAAATATGTTGTTGATGGAAGTATTGAGAAGTATAAAGCAATATTTGTTGCTCGTGGATTTTCTCAGAAGGAAGGCATTGACTATGAAGAGACATTCGCTCATGTAGCCAGATACACTTCGATCAGAACCATCATAGCTCTTGTAGCTAAGATGAAGTGGAAGATGCACCAGATGGACGTAAAGACAGTTTTCCTAAATGGTGTCATCGAAGAGGAAGTGTATATAGAGAAACCTCAAGGATTTGAGGTTGAAGGCAGGAAGTCTCATGTCTGCAGATTGAAGAAAGCCTTATATGGATTGAAGCAAGCTCCTAGAGCTTGGTATGGCCGTATAGACAGTTTCTTGATGAGCTTAGGCTTTACCAAGAGTAAAGCAGACTCAAACCTCTACTTCAAGGGCATGAATGATGAGCCAATAATATCACTGCTATATGTGGATGACTTATTCTTAACTAGAGAAGAAAATCTCATCACTGAATGTAAGAAGAGACTTGCCTCAGAATTTGAAATGAAAGACCTTGGCCTAATGCATTATTTCTTAGGTCTTGAGGTATGGCAGAGTCTTGAGAGGATCTTCCTTAACCAAGGGAAGTATACAGTCGAAATCCTGAATAGATTCGATACGCTGGAGTGAAAGTCCATGAATACACCCATGGAAGCGAAGTTGAAGCTATTGGTCGACACTTCGTCAGAGTTGATTGATGCCACACTGTATAGATAGATTATTGGATCCCTGATGTACCTAACGAGCACCAGACTAGACATTTGTTTGTCCATGAACACCTTGAGTCAGTTTCTTGTAGAACCCAGACATGTTCACCTAGTGGCTGCAAAACATGTGATGAGGTACCTTAAGGGTACAATAGATTGTGGTCTCAGCTATGATGGAGATCATGATTTCACATTGAGTGGATATACTGATGTGGATTGGGCAGGAAGTGTTTCTGACAGGAAAAACACTTCAGGATGTTGTTTCAGTTTGGGATCAGCCATGATCTCGTGGCAGAGTAGGAAGCAATCCAGCATTTCTCTCAGCACAGCGGAAGAAGAATACATTGTTGCATGTTCTGCCAGCTGCAAAGCTATATGGCTTCGAAAGTTGTTGACCGGCCTATTTGACCTAGAGATGGAAGCAACCACGATCCTATGTGACAACCAGAGCTTCATAAAGATGACAGAGAATCATGTATTCCACGACAGGTCGAAGCACATAGAGATCTGATATCATTAAATCTGTGACATGGTGCAGAAAGGAGCCTTAAAGCTCCAGTACATTAGAACGAATGAACAGGTTGTTGATGTGTTGATCAAGCCTCTATCTTGTGTAAAGTTTGAGCACTTTCGAGATAAGATTAGTATAGTCCGAAAGGACCTTCCTTGAAAGGGGGAGTAGTTGTTGAGATGAGACATCTCTTGCTTCTGACCTGATGGTTGTGACGAAAAGCAAGATGATGTGTGACTAGTACTATGCTTCCGGTTGTATAGATGCGACGTAAAGAAAGTCTAGTACTTTGCTTTCAACCTGATGGTTGTGACGTAAAGCAAGATGATGTGTGACTAGTACTATGCTTTCGACTGTATAGTTGTGACGTAAAGCAAGTATAGTACCCTGCTTCCGACCTGATGGTTGTGACGTAAAGCAGGATGTGTACCTTGCTTCCAACCTTATGGTTGTGACGTAAATCAAGATGATATGATGAGACTAGCACTGAGCTTCCAGCTGGATAGTTGTGATGTAAAGCCAGTCTAGTATCCTGCTTCCAACCTGATGGTTGTGACGTAAAGCAGGACGAGCATCTTGCTTCCAGCTTGAGTGTTGTGACGTAAAGCAAGACGATGAGATGAGACTAGTACTGTGCTTCCAGCTTGATAACTGTGACGTAAAGCCAGACTAGTCTCTTGCTTCCAGCTTGAGTGTTGTGACGTAAAGCAAGACGATGAGATGAGACTAGTATTGTGCTTCCATCTTGATAGCTGTGACGTAAAGACAACCTAGTATCTTGCTTCTAGCTTGAGTGTTGTGACGTAAAGCAAGACGATGAGATGAGACTAGTATTGTGCTTCCAGCTTGATAGTTGTGGCGTAAAGCTAGCCTAGTATCTTGCTTCCAGCTTGAGTGTTGTGACGTAAAGAAAGACATTGAGATGAGACGAGTATTGTGCTTCCATCTTGACAGCTGTGACGTAAAGCCAGTCTTGTATTATGATGAGCCAACCTCGTGCTGTGATGATGATGATGATGATGTATGAGTTTTTACACTAATACATATTGATGGAGACGATGATTGCATTCCTTTGAGAATGACGATGTTGTCGATAAAGAAAACTTCTAATGATTTGTAGATACGCCAGCAGTGTTCCAAGATGATATTGATGATGTTGTCCTCTCACCCACTTGATGTTGTTGATGATAAAGGCCTCTCTCTCTCGCATGATGTTGTTGAAGAATATCCTTCTTGTTAAGGGGGAGTGTTAAAATAATGTAACTACAAAGTGTATTCTTATTATTATTTGATATATTATTCATTGGATCAATCCCCATTGCAGATTGATCATGTCGGTTATTATAAAGGACCAAATCCCCTTTTGCGGATTGGTCAAAAGCTAATTCTAATAGGCAGAATAAGAAGTCGGCCCCAAAAGATATTAAAGAGGCCCTGAAATATAATAAAGATGGTTATAACCACCCAGTTGGAGAAGTCGGCCCTGCGAGTGAAGAGACACTTCACACGTGCCAGTCTAATATAAATAAGGAGGCTAGCGCCTCCCTTAGACACACAACTCACTTGCTCATTCTGAGAGACAAGTTTTGGAATTGCAGAAGAAGAAGAGAGAGTGGCGCATCTTTGGAAGAGGATATTTTGTTTGAGTTTGAATTATCTCTTGGCATTGTATTGGCTATCTATAATTAGGAATTTTTGTTGGGTTTTCTTCCCCTAGAGGGTTTCCCGGGATAAATGTTGTGTCTCTTGTGATTGTGTATATCTCAGTGATCTTGTATTATGCTATTGTTATCTAATGAAATGCAAAGAACTATAATAATGGCTTAAACATTAACATACGCCAACTTGGAAAAATGCTCCTTCGGCATGGACAGGGTCCATTACCCTGGCTACATCATTGATCAGCATGGCGTACATGTGGATCCAACCAAGATCCAAGTCATCCGTGACTGGCCAGCCCAACAACACTCACTGAGCTTCGGAGCTTCTTGGGACTTGCCAATTTCTACCACAGGTTCGTGTTGGGTTTCTTCCATATTGCATGGGCCCTCAGTCAAATAAACAGGGGTGGTGGTAAGGCGAAATTTGCGTGGCGTCGGTCCCAACAACAAGCGTTCAATGATTTGAAGCATCGCTTGTGCTCAACCCCAGTACTTTCACTACCAGACCTGCAACATCCCTTTGACATCGAGACAGATGCTTCAGACTATTCTTTGGGCGTCGTTCTCACTCAGCACGGCCACCCCGTGGCCTATCATAGTGAGACATTGTCAGATAATGTTCGTACGTACCCTACTTACGACAAAGAAATGTACTCCATTGTGCAAGCATGCCGCCAGTGGAGACATTACATTCTTAGGAAGGAGACAGTCATCCACACTGATCATAAGCCACTACAGTTCATGCAGACACAGGGAAAATTGCAGAATGACCGCCATCAAAAGTGGTCTACATACTTGCATCAATTCCACGTCAACATCAAGTCTAAAACATGAAGCACCAATCGCGTCACTTATTGCCTCAGCAGACCGTCAGTCGCAACACTCACCATGGTGCTAGACTCTTGCGTCCATGAGACATCTGGATGGCCCCAACTCCATGAGACAGACCCTGACTTCGCCACCACCTACCAAATGTTGGGTGCAAATGCAGTTGTCGATAATTTCCATCTTCAGGATGGGTTGTTGTGTCGTCTAGCATCGCCACTGGCCGAAACTTCGACAGCAGGTCGACAAGTATATCAGGTCCTGCACTACCTGCGTTATTTCCAAACCGACCACTAAGAAACAGGTCTTGTACACCCCTCTTCCTACTCCTGACATGCCATGGGAATCCATCTCAATGGACTACATGTCGGGTCTCTCGTCCACCAAGCGGGGAAATGACAGTGTTTTTGTTGTTGTTGATCGTTTTTCTAAGATGGCGATTTTGGTTGCCTGCAAGAAGAGCATCATAGTAGAGGCCACTGCCAAGCTCTTCTTTGAACGAGTCTAGGTACATTTTGGAATCCCACAAACCATTGTCTCAGATCGGGATAGTCGATTTCTCAGCACATTCTGGTCGAGCCTCCGGTCACTGCTGGACACCAAGCTCACCAAATCCACGACCTTCCACCCCCAGACAAATGGTCAAACCGAGGTTGTAAATTGAATGATTGTGCATATCCTTCACATGTATAATTCAAAGCACCCTCACACATGGGATGAGAGCCTTCCCTATGTCCAGCATAGCTACAACTGGGCCCTGCATAGCTCAACCGACCACAACCCCTTTCAAGTGGGGTTGGGATTCCAACCATTGGGTCCCATAGATGTTGCACTTCCCCTTGCGGTCACCTCAATCGACTCATCTCTTGCTCCAACTGAAGCTAACAAAGCCACCCGGTTCATTGAGCGTATCCAACACATCCGCCAACAGATTCAGGATATCTTACAGAAGTCCAATGACAAGTACAAACAACGCCATGATCAACATTGGGTGCCGCATAAGTTTCAGGTGGGCGACAAAGTTTGGTTGCACTTGTAGAAAGAATGTCTTACAGGACCCCATCGGAAGCTTCGCCCACTCCGTTATGGGTCGTACATTATCACCAAGGTCGTGGGGGATAATTCTTTTGAGCTCAACATTCCTCCTTTCCTTGGTCTGCACCCAGTGTTCAACGTGGATCTCCTTCACCCTTATTTCCCACCATTATTGGACACCTCAGAAGTAGCAGAACAACTGACACCAACATAGCTCAACCCCGCTGCATACAACAGACATCCAATGATCATATTGTGGACAGACAGATCAAGGGCACTCAACAACAAAGGATCTAGCTTTATCGAGTTGTCAAAGCAAGGCAGCTCCTGCACCAAGGCAAGTGGCTCACCCAGGGCCAAATTCAGCAGAAATTTCCTCATCTGATGGGGGACCTCAACGCAATGGAGACCATTGCTTCCTAAGGAGGGAGAATTGATCCAAATGGATATCGGTGGCCACCCACCTTTTCCAACTGGCTCAAAACAGTTTTCTAGCAATTTTGGCAATTTGCTATTTTTAGTAGTTTTAACTTCTGGGGCCATTTTGAGGGCCTAAATGAAGGTTTTTTGGGATCGAGCTCCTCAATGATAGATAAAGGTGTGATTTATCCACCAAAATGAATCTCCTCGAAGATACCTTTCCAACGGTCTATCACACGCCTAAAACGGAGATCGTATGCAAAAGTTACGACCCTGGGAAGTTGATGTACTAACTTACCCAAACGGGGCCCACATGACTTTTGGCGCTTCATCTCCTAGGGTTAGGTTCTTGGATGTCTAGGGTTTTGGGCATTCTTGCTTATTGTAAAAATGCCTTTAGAGCCTCATTGTAATCTGGTTCTTGCGTGCCGTCACATCTCTTCTCAGAGATAAGCCGCCACCATTCCAGCAAGCTTGTTTTCGCTACATTTTACAGTTTCAGCTTATTTCGTTATTGAATAGAAAACCAATTTTACTGTATCTCTATTATTTTGTGTTAAGCACCTGTTAATAATCTGTATTCATTTCGTTCTGCTCATAAAATTTGGATCAGTGGTATCAGAGCGGTTTTCTCCTTGTCATCTTAATGCATGTCCCCAACGAGGTCGGAGTACAAAGAGTTGGGTCTCGAGCTTGTTTCTCTTGAGGACAGAAGCTCTCGCACACCCAAGCGACCTCCCATGGCAAGAGAAAATAAAGATGACAGGATAGGAGATCCTTTCAAATTTTTGATTATGCAAGCTCTCACGCAACAGAGGAACGAGATGATGGATAGTTTCGTGCAAATCCTTCGACGGCTACCAACAGGCGACGCATCTTCTTTGAACAGAGGCGTCGCCCCCTTCAAGGTACTAATAAACTTTGATATTCGTACATTTGAAGTTCAGATAGACGCAGATGTTGTAGACAAGTGGTTGAATCTACTAGAAGGGTATTTTTATGTCCATAACTTTTCGAATAGAGAAAAGATTACTTTTGTGCTCCTCAAAACCGTTCCCCATGTCAAAGATTGGTGGGAAACTTTCTGTGAGTAGGAGAAATTAAAGATGACGGAACAATATATCCTTTCAAACTGTTGATTGAGGAATCCCTCACTCAACAGAGGAACGAGATGATGGATAGTTTCGCGCAAATCCTTCGGCGGCTACCAACAGGAGACGCATCTTCTTCGAACGGAGGCGCCGCCCCCTTCAAGGTATAAATAAACTTTGATATTCCTATATTCGAATGTCAGATAGATGAAGATGTTATAGAAAAGAGGTTGAATCTACTACAAGGGTATTTTTCTGTACATAACTTTTCGAATAAAAAAAATATTACTTTTGTGCTCCTCAAAGCCGTTCCCTGTGTCAAAAATTGGTGGGAAACTTTCTGTGAGCAAAAGGAAACTGAGGAAACCTCATTATTTTCGGTCACGACCACCTGGGAATCCTTCATGGATGTTATTAAGGAACAATACTACCCTATCAGAAGTTATGACGACCTGTATACCAAATGGACCACATTGCGGCAAGAAAGAGACCAAGCAGTGCCAGATTTCACAAATATCTTCCATACCTTGCGCACCAAGTTGGGTATCAAAGATTCGGAGCGACATCTGGTGCTCAAGTATCGCGGTGCTCTACATAGATACATCCAGACCGAAATGGAATTTTTGGACATCTCATCCTTTGGCGCGGCCTACCGATATGCCTTCAAAATCGAGCAGAAGCTCAAACAAAAGACGTGGCAATTTGGGCCTGGGAACCCCTCACAACAAAAGCCAGGAAAGGGCGGCCCCAACCCACCAAACAAAGGAAAAAGAAAATATGGACAGTATCAGGACAACCAGTCCAAGCCGCAAGCAAAGGAGGACACCAGAAAGACAAAGAAATATATCGGGAAGTGGTGTGACTTCCATAAGAGCCCTTGGCATAACACTGCTGACTATCGCTCAAAGCAGTCGTTGGTGGTCGAAGTGAAAGCCTCTGAATCAGATGTGGATTTTGACTCCAAGCCAGAACCAGAAAGGGGAAGACGGATCATTGACGCGGAACCCAGTGCCACCGTTGCTACCACCAAGCTCCAGCCTGGTGAACCAGACGAGCCAGAAGAAGGAGAATGCCTCTTCCATTCACAGATGTGGGTAAAAGGCACCCCGTTGCACTTCATCGTTGATAGCGGTGGCCGGAAGAACCTCATCTCAACAGAGGTCGTCAAGCGGCTAGCCCTGCCAACAATGTCGCACCCAAAACCCTACACCATTGGATGGCTCCGCCAAGGAAGCGATCTCCGCGTCAACCAACAATGTCGACTGTCGTACGACATCAAGCCCTTCAAAGACGAGGTATTGTGTGATGTTGCTCCTCTCGAAGTTTGTGATGTTCTTTTGGGCCAACCTTATTTATGGAAATGTCATGTTGTATATGAGTCTAGGCCTCGTAGTGTTATTATTACTTTGAACGGGAAATTGTACAGGATACCCGAGGCAGTCCCACCTAGTGTTATTTCTTTGATCTCTGGTAAGCAATGCAGGAAGGTCATCTCTCAGACGGGGAAGTTTGTCTTCTTCGTGATTCGCTCTCAGAATAAGCGAAAGATCATAGCCACATCCAGGGTCTCTGCAGCCAACCTCTCCACACAGTAGAAGCAAGTAGATAAGGTTGTGGAAGAATACTTGGATATCTTCTCCTCACCTATAGGGGTACCTCTACACTACCAAGTCAAGCACCCCATCGATCTGACCCCCGAAGCACCGCTGCCCAATGGGCCAGTCTATTGTCGCTCTTTGTTAGAGAATGAGGAGACCAAGTGATAGATCCAAGAACTGCTCCACAAGGGGCACATCCACCCCAGTTCCTCACCTCGTGGTAGCCCAATCATGCTGGTACAGAAGAAAGATGGAACCTGGCGACTCTGTATTGACTACCGGGCTCTGAATAAAATCACAATCAGAAACCAGTACTCGATTCCCAAAATCGATGACCTCTTTGATCAACTCACGAGGGCCAAATACTTTAGTAAGATTGATATGAAGTCTGGCTACCACCAGGTCCCGATAGAACAGACAGATGTATGGAAGACTGCCTTCAAGTCAAAGGAAGGCCTTTTTGAATGGTTGGTCATGCCCTTTGGTTTGTCAAATGATCCAGCCACTTTCATGAGGATGATGGACGATATCCTGCGACCATTCACCAATACTTTTGTAGTGGTGTATCTGGATGACATTCTAATTTACAGCAAGACTTGGGCCGAACACTTGTAGCATATTCAGTAGGTTTTGCACACCCTGCAGCAGCACAAGCTATACGTTGTTAAAATAATGTAACTGCAAAGTGTATTCTTATTATTATTTGATATATTATTCATTGGATCAATCCCCATTGCAGATTGATCATGTCGATTATTATAAAGTACCAAATCCCCTTTTGCGGATTGGTCAAAAGAGAATTGTAATAGGCAGAATAAGAAGTCGGCCCCAGAAGATATTAAAGAAGCCCTGAAATATAATAAAGGTGGTTATAACCACCCAGTTGGAGAAGTCGGCCCTGCCAGTGAAGAGACACTTCACACGTTCCAGTCTAATATAAATAAGGAGGCTAGCGCCTCACTTAGACACACAACTCACTTGCTCATTTTAAGAGACAAGTTTCTGAATTGAAGAAGAAGAAGAGAGAGTGGCACATCTTTGGGAGAAGATATTCTATTTGAGTTTGAATTATCTCTTGGAATTGTATTGGCTATCTATAATAAGGAAGTTTTGTTGGGTTTTCTTCCCCTAGTGGGTTTCCCAGGATAAATGTTGTCTCTTGTGATTGTGTATTTCTCAGTGATATTGTATTATGCTATTGTTATCTAATGAAATGCAAAGAACTATAATAATGGCTTAAACATTAACATGGTTTCAGAGCCAAGATGAAGAGAGCATCTTTCACAAGAGAAAAGTGAAAAGCGTCACTGTTGTCGTACATGAAAATTAGGGCTTTTTGTTGGAAAGGTATTTCAGCCCTAAAACCACCTAGAAAAGTGCACCCTCCCCCAAGGATGATTTTGGTACCTTCAGCGCACATTTTCAGTGGCTAGATCTCCTGGAAAGTGAAACCCTAGTTTCACAAAGTACCAAAAAACTAGAGTACCAGAAGTACCAAAAAACCAGAAGCACCAGTCCAGAAATTCGCAGATCAAGTTTGAGGGGGTAAAAGTTGGATTTTCAAAATTCTGACTACACCAGCATACTCGCCTCTGCTCAGCGCATCTATTCCCTAGATCAGAATTTCAAAATTTGAAGTTTGAAAATTAGGGTTTCCTCATAAAACCCTAAGTTGCAGTTGCAGTTGTAGTCTCAGAACCAGTTGCAGTTGCAGCTGTAGTACCAGTTGCAATCACCCTTGAAGTTTTCTAAGAGTTGGTAATGATTACCTCTGCTACCAGATGGAGCCACTACCTGCAAATGTTATCAGAGGTATGTACTCACATATGTTTAATGGTTAAACCTTAAAATTATTTGCGGGAGAAGGGATCTCTTGCCATAGATCCAGAAGGATCTCAAGATCCAACACATTCAGAGGAATGATGCAACCCAGGTGTGATTATTCTTATATGCATTATTATTTTGATGAGTGTTGCATGTTGTAGCTATGACCATCATTCTAACCTTTTATGAGTCAAGGTATTAGATGGATTAAAAGTTGAGATCATAGAGCTTATCCTCTAACCCAACCTTATGTCAAGATAATGTATTGTCTTAGTACATAAGACATATTGAAGAAAGAACCTGTCATCTTGAGTGAAGGAGACTTGGAAGAAAAGCAAGCATTCCTAAGGACAAGGCTCCAGGTTTGATTAATCAAGTTGATAAGATTCAAAGGTAAACATGACAAGATGATGACTATAGTTGAGATAGCAGTCCTTGTAAAGTATTATACTTGATAGCATATAGAAGCAAATTATTTGCCTGATACAACTAACACCTCCTCTAGGAGAAACCTCGTGTGTTTGTTCCAAGTTGCCATGGACGAATGCTTGGTCACAACACTATGAGAGTGTTGATCTCATTTTGTATTGTATTCCTTACCTTTAATCTTTACTTCAGATAAATTATAAGTGATAGCTCTAAAGGAGCTATTGTGATGATTATTCGTGCTATTTCTTTATATTATCAGAAGGATATTGTTCTTCCTTGTTGTTTTGTTGACCTTGCTCCAGGGCACATGTAATAACCCTGAGGAAGCTATAGTGAAGGTTGCAGAAGGCAATGTGCTAAAAGAGAGACCATAAATGAAGCAATCATCATTGGAAAAGAAGAAGGTGGCTTGCATAAGCTAAAGGGTTACTCAGAAGATGCCATGGGCCACGCCATTGAGAATCCATGTGAACTTTGGCATAGAATATTAGCTCACATCAACTACAAGGCGCTACCATATATATGCAAAGCGGTCATAGGTTTACCAGAGCTCAAGGTTGACCATGAAGGCATATGCAATGGATGTGCACAAAGGAAGAACATAAAGAACCCTTTTTCGAAGAGAGACAACAAAGCAGAAGGAGTCCTAGAACTCATTCATTCAGATGTGTGTGGCACAATGTCATCATCCTCCATTAGTGGGTATGTATATTATGCATCATTTATTGATGATTATTCTCGTAAGACCTGGTTGAATCTCTTGAAATCTAAATATGAAGTGTTCAACAAGTTCAAGGAATTCAAAGCCTTGATAGAGAATCTTTCTGAGAGAAATCTTAAGATACTCAGGTCAGATAATGGAGGAGAATATACCTCAAAAGAGTTTTTGAGCTTCTGCAAAGATGTTTGGATCAAAAGGGAACTCACTACTCCCTATAATCCCCAACAAAACAGTGTAGCTGAACGAAAGAACAGAATGATAATGGAAGTTGTGAAGACTATGATCCATGATCAAGATCTTCCTATGTGCTTATGGGCATAAGCAACAATGGCAGTTGTATATGTACAGAACCAATTGTCCCATAGTGCACTTGGGCTCAAGACTCCAGAAGAGATGTTCACCAGAAAGAAGCCAGAGGTAAGCCATCTCAAAATATTTGGCTGCCCAATATTTATTCATATACCGAAAGAGAAGAGAAACAAACTGGAACCTTCAGGAAAGAAGGGAATATTTGTGGGATACTGTGAGGTTTCCAAGGCCTTCAGAATCTATATACCAAGTCATTGTCACATTAATATCAGCAAGAACGTGACTTTTGATGAAGATGCAGCACTTAAGAAATCAAGAAGATACCATCTTGACTAAGTATATGAAGAGGAACCCATAATCCCCAAGAATTCAGAACCAGTGAGGGAGGTTCCCAGAGCTGCTAAACTAATGAGGGAAGTCATAACTTCCCCTGATGAGGAATCACTAGAAGATCATGACATGATAGAAGTTCAAGAACCTCCTCAGATGACGATCCTCCATAAAAGGAAGCCATCTTGGGCTAGAGAGCTTATTCAAGATGGAGAGAAGTATGGTGTTCCCGAAGGAACCATGAGACAGGTAAAAAGACCAAAGCCATTCTCAAGTTATACAGCTTTGATGTGCGATCTTCTAGAGAAGGAGCCTACCTGCTTTGAAGAATCCATTCAGAGGAAAGAATGGGCAGATGCCATAACAGAGGAATACCAATCCATAATGAAGAATGAAGTATGGGAAATAGTTCCCAGACTGAAGAGTAAAGATGTGGTGTCCTCCAAATGGCTCTTCAAAATAAAACATGTTGTTGATGGAAGTATTGAGAAGTATAAAGAAATATTTGTTGCTCGTGGCTTTTCTCAGAAGGAAGGCATTGACTATGAAGAGACATTCACTCTTGTAGCCATATACACTTCGATCGGAACCATCATATCTCTTGTAACTAAGATGAAGTGGAAGTTGCACTAGATGGATGGAAAGACAGCTTTCCTAAATGGTGTCATCGAAGAGGAAGTGTATATAGAGAAACCTCAAGGATTTGAGGTTGAAGATAGGAAGTCTCATGTCTGCAGATTGAAGAAATCCTTATACGGATGGAAGCAAGCTCCTAGAGCTTGGTATGGCTGTATAGATAGTTTCTTGACGAGCTTAGGCTTTACCAATAGTAAAGCAGACTCAAACCTCTACTTCAAGGTCATGAACGATGAGCCAGTAATATTACTGTTATATGTGGATGACTTATTCTTAACTGGAGAAGAAAATCTCATCACTGAATGTAAGAAGAGACTTGCCTCAGAATTTGAAATGAAAGACCTTGGCCTAATGCATTATTTCTTAGGTATTGAGGTATGGCAGAGTCCTGAGAGGATCTTCCTTAACCAAGGGAAGTATACAGTCGAAATCCTGAAGAGATTCGACATGTTGGAGTGAAAATCCATGAATACACCCATGGAAGTGAAGTTGAAGCTGTTGGTCGACACTTTGTCAGAGTTGATTGATGCCACATTGTACAGACAGATTATTGGATCGTTGATGTACCTGACGAACACCAGACAAGACATTTGTTTTGTCGTGAACACCTTGAGTCAGTTTCTGGTAGAACCCATACATGTTCACCTAATGGCTGCAAAACATGTGATGAGGTACCTTAAGGGTACAATAGATTGTGGTCTCAGCTATGATGGAGATCATGATTTCACATTGAGTGGATATACTGATGCAGATTGGGCAGGAAGTGTTTCTGATAGGAAAATCACTTTAGGATGTTGTTTCAGTTTAGGATCAGCCATGATCTCGTTGCAGAGTAGGAAGCAATCCATCATTTCTCTCAGCACAACGGAAGCAGAATACATTGCTGCATGTTCTGCCAGCTGCGAAGCTATATGGCTTCGAAAGTTGTTGATCGGCCTATTTGACCTAGAGATGGAAGCAACCACGATCCTATGTGACAACCAGAGCTACATAAAGATGACATAGAATCATGTATTCCACAACAGGTCAAAGCACATAGAGATCTGATATCATTACATCCATGACATGGTGTAGAAAGGAGCCTTAAAGCTCCAGTACATTAGCACGGATGAACAGGTTGATGATGTGTTGACCAAGCCTCTATCTCGTGTAAAGTTTGAGCACTTTCGAGATAAGCTTGGTATAGTTAGAAAGGACCTTCCTTGAAAGGGGGAGTAGTTGCTGAGATGAGACATCTCTTGCTTCCGACCTGATGGTTGTGACTTAAAGCAAGATGATGTGTGACTAGTACTATGCTTCTGGCTTTATAGCTGCGACGTAAAGCAAGTCTAGTACTTTGCTTCCGACCTGATGGTTGTGACGTAAAGAAAGATGATGTGTGACTAGTACTATGCTTCCGGCTATATAGCTGCGACGTAAAGCAAGTCTAGTACCCTGCTTCCAACTTGATGGTTGTGACGTAAAGAAGGATGTGTACCTTGCTTCCGACCTAATGGTTGTGACGTAAAGCAAGATGATATGATGAGACTAGCACTGATATTCCGGCTGGATAGCTATGATGTAAAGCCAGTCGAGTATCCTGCTTCCAACCTGATGGTTGTGACGTAAAGTAGGACGAGCATCTTGCTTCCAGCTTGAGTGTTGTGACGTAAAGCAAGACGATGAGATGAGACTAGTACTGTGCTTTCGGCTTGATAGTTGTGATGTAAAGGCAGACTAGTATCTTGCTTCCAGCTTGAGTGTTGTGACGTAAAGCAAGACATTGAGATGAGACGAGTATTGAGCTTCCAGCTTGACAACTGTGACGTAAAGCCAGTCATGTATTATGATGAGCCAGCCTCGTGTTGTGATTATGATGATGATGATATATCATTTTTTACACTAATACATATTGATGCAGATGATGATTGCATTCCTTTGCGAATGACGATGATGTCGATGAAGAAAACTTCCGATGATTTATAGATACGCTAGTCAGTATTCCAAGATGATATTGATGATGTTGTCCTCTCACCCACTTGATGTTGTTGATGATAAAGGCCTCTCTCTCTCTCGCATGATGTTGCTGAAGAATACCCTTCTTGTTAAGGGGGAGTGTTAAAATAATGTAACTGCAAAGTGTATTCTTATTATTATTTGATATATTATTCATTGGATCAATCCCCATTGCGGATTGATCATGTCGGTTATTATAAAGGACCAAATCCCCTTTTGCGGATTGGTCAAAAGATAATTGTAATAGGCAGAATAAGAAGTCGGCCCCAGAAGATATTAAAGAGGCCCTGAAATATAATAAAGGTGGTTATAACCACCCAGTTGGAGAAGTCGGCCCTGCCAGTAAAGAGACACTTCACACGTACCAGTCTAATATAAATAAGGAGGCTAGCGCCTCACTTAGACACACAACTCACTTGCTCATTTTGAGAGACAAGTTTCGGAATTGCAGAAGAAGAAGAGAGAGTGGCGCATCTTTGGGAGAGGATATTCTGTTTGAGTTTGAATTATCTCTTGGCATTGTATTGGCTATCTATAATAAGGAAGTTTTGTTGGGTTTTCTTCCCCTAGAGGGTTTCCCGGGATAAATGTTGTGTCTCTTGTGATTGTGTATTTCTCAGTGATCTTGTATTATGCTATTGTTATCTAATGAAATGCAAAGAACTATAATAATGGCTTAAACATTAACATACGCTAACTTGGAAAAATGATCCTTCGGCATGGACAGGGTCCATTCCCTGGGCTACATCATTGATCAACATGGAATACATGTGGATCCAGCCAAGATCCAAGTCATCCGTGACTAGCCAGCCCCAACAACACTCACTGAGTTTCGAAGCTTCTTAGGCCTTGCCAATTTCTACCGCAGGTTCGTGTTGGGTTTCTCCCATATTGCATGGGCCCTCAGCCAAATAAACAAGGGTGGTGGTAAGGTGAAATTTATGTGGGGTCGGTCCCAACAACAAGCATTTGATGATTTGAAGCAGCGCTTCTACTCAACCCCAGTACTTTCACTACCAGAACTGCAACATCCCTTTGAGATCGAGACAGATGCTTCAGACTATGATGTGGGCATCATTCTCACTCAGTACGACCACCCTGTGCCCTATCATAGTGAGATACTGTCAGATATTGTCCGTAAGTACCCTACTTACGACAAATAAATGTACTCCATTGTGAAAGCATGTCGCCAGTGGAGACATTACATTCATGGGAAGGAGACAGTCATCCACACTGATCATAAGACACTGCAGTTCATGCTGACACAGGGAAAATTGCAGAATGACCGCCATCAAAAGTGGTCCACATACTTGCAGCAATTCCACCTCAACATCAAGTATAAAACAAGAAGCACCAATCACGTCGTTGATTTCCTCAGCAGACCGCCAGTAGCGGCAGTCACCACAGTGCTAGACTCTTGTGGCCATGAGACATTTGGATGGCCCCAACTCTATGAGACAGACCCTGACTTTGCCACCACCTACCAAATGTTGGGTGCAAATGCAGTTGTCGATAATTTTCATCTTCAGGATGGGTTGTTGTGTCATCTGGGCCATATATGTGTTCCATCAAGTGAGCGAGCGAAGCTGATCTGGGAAGCCCACTACAGTCGAGTGGCAGGACACTTCGGCGTCGAAAAGACAGTGGCGATGCTACAGAAACATTTCTACTAGCCAAAACTTCGACAGGAGGTCGACAAGTATATCAGGTCCTGGACTACCTGCGCTATTGCCAAATCGACCACTGAGAAATAGGGCCTGTACACCCCTCTTCCTACTCCTGACAGGCCATGGGAATCCATCTCAATGTACTACATGTCCGGCCTCTCGTACACCAAGCGGGGAAATGACTGTATTTTTGTGGTTGTTGATTGTTTTTCTAAGATGGCGATTTTGGTTGCCTGCAAGAAGAGCATCACAGTAGAGGCCATTGCCAAGCTCTTCTTTGAACGAGTTTGGGTACATTTTGGAATCCCACAAACCATTGTCTCAGATCGGGATAGTCGATTTCTCAGCACATTCTGGTCGAGCCTTTGGTCATTGTTGGACACTAAGCTCACCAAATCCACGCCCTTCCACCCCCAGACAGATGGCCAAACCGAGGTTGTAAATCGAATGATTATGCATATCCTTCGCATGTATAATTCAAAGCACCCTCTCACATGGGATGAGAGCCTTCCCTATCTCCAGTATAGCTACAATCGGGCCCTGCACAACTCAACCGGCCACAACCCCTTTCAAGTGGGGTTGGGATTCCAACCATTGGGTCCCATAGATGTTGCACTTCCCCTTGCGGTCACCTCGACCGACTCATCTCCTGCTCCAACTGAAGCTGACAAAGCCACCCGGTTCATTGAGCGGATCCAACACATCCGCCAACAGGTTTAGGATATCCTAGAGAAGTCCAATGACAAGTACAATCATCGCCATAATCAACATCGGGTGCCGCATACGTTTCAAGTGGGCGACAAAGTTTGGTTTCACTTGTAGAAAGAACGCCTTATAGGACCCCATCGAAAGCTTCGCCCACTCCGTTATGGGTCGTACACTATCACCAAGGCCGTGGAGGATAATGCTTTTGAGCTCAACATTCCTCATTTCCTTGGCCTGCACCCGGTGTTCAACGTGGATCTCCTTCGCCCTTATTTCCCACCATTATTGGACACCTCATAAGTAGCAGAACAACTGACACCAACAGAGCTCAACCCTAACTGCATACAACAAGCATCCAATGATCAGATTGTGGACAGACAGATCAAAGGCACTTGACAACAAAGGATCCAACTTTATCGAATCGTCAAAGCAGGGCATCTCCTGCACCAAGGCAAGTGGCTCACCCGGGGCCAAATTCAGCAAAAATTTCCTTATCTTATGGGGGACCTCAGTGCAATGGAGACCATTGCTTCCTAAGGAGGGAGGATTGATCCATATGGATATCGGTGGCCACCCACCTTTTCCAACTGGCTCAAAACAGTTTTCTGGCAATTTTGGCAATTTACTATTTTTAGCAGTTTTAACTTCCGGGGCCATTTTGAGGGCCTAAATGAAGGTTTTCCGGGATCGATCTCCCCAATGATAGCCAAAGTAATGATTGATCCCCCAAAATGAATCTCCTCAATGATACCTTTCCAACGGGATATCACACGCCTAAAACAGAGATCGTATGCAAAAGTTACGACCCTGGGAAGTTGATGTACTAACTTACCCAAACAGGGCCCACATGACTTTTGGTGCTTCATCTCCTAGGGTTAGGTTTTTGGATGTCTAGGGTTTTTGGAATTCTTGCTTATTTTAAAAATGCCTTCAAAGCCTCATTGTAATCAGGTTCTTGTGAATGCGCGTTGTCGTCACATCTCTCCTCGGAGATAAGCCGCCACCATTCCAGCAAGCTTGTTTCCGCTGCATTTTACAGTTTCAGCTTATTTAGTTATTGAATAGAAATCCAGTTTTACTGTATCTCTATTATTTTGTGTTAAGCACCTATTAATAATATGTATTCATTTTGTTCTGCTCATTAAATCTGGATCATATATAGTGGTAAAAAATCAGTGTACTATTGCAAGCAATGATTCACTGCTATGGGTACACAACGATCCACGGGGTAAGGATACTCTATGAATTTGAGGGTATAGAGGCCACTGCAAAGGTAGATATGAAATCTATGAGCAACAAATATTGCATAAGAAAAGCAATATCATCCCAAAAAACCTTGTTGCAGCAATGACCAATCTGCAACACAAAATCCCGCGTGGCCGCATAAACAAAGCACCTGAGCTACAAGATGAAAAAAAACTTCACTGCCAGAGAAACCTCTGTGTCGTAGATCTCAAAGTATGAGCAACAATCTAAGTGTGTAGACAACAAATCTAAGTGTATGAGTTGTAGATATGAATGTGGAGGCTATAAATCTAGAAAAAAAATGAGGAAAATGATACCCCACGTCTGCAATAATATCTCACCAAACTAGATCTGCAAAAAAGAGTGAAACTAGATTTCAAACACTTTAAAATTGAGAAGGATTGGCCAAACACATGTAATAAAAAAACTTTTCTTCCTATGTGGAGAAACGCAAAGAGTATCCAACAGGAAATTGCAGTCATATGGTGTGTGAGGAAGCAAAATGTGGTTGTACAAACTTGGTTGTAAGTGAAGAGAGGGAAATAAGCAGTAAAACACGTCCGTACAAGGGTAAAACCCGCAGATCTATAGGAATAAGCACTTAAACAAAGAAATATACCCTCCAATCAACAAATCGACAACCAGACAACAAACAAAATCGCCCCCACTAATAAATTGGTTCGTAAAACCCCATGGCTAAGAAAAACAATGGCCTTGAATAGGTAAATCATCTTGCAAATAGGCAAATCACCCTCTGATTCAGACAAATCATTGGTAAAAAAATGTGGATCTACAGAGAAAATGGATCGTACACTTGCAAATATTGGTAAATCTCAAGGAAACACAACCATACACCTGAGAAATTTGCCCCCTACAATAGATCAACCGCTCAAACAGACAAATCAACCTTTTAACTGAGAAATCCACCCTTTTCACTTGTAAATTTTCCAAAAAAAACATGTTTGTGTGACAAAAAACACATGCATAAAATCTATACTGGTTGAGGAGAGGCGAGGGAGGGGCTAGTTGGCTAGGAAATGAAAAACTGCGCCCCCAAAAAAACATTTCACCCAAAATGGCTTCCCGGATCAAAATTTATCACCTTCGGAAGAAATGGCTAGGTTCAGTAAAAAAAAATAGGCCTGGTAAAAAAAAGTCTTGGTAAACCACCAAACCTAAAATTTGGCCCAAAAACTTCAGGCTTTAAAAAATTTAAAATGACCTAGGCTAGTCTAGGCAAATTAATTGAAATATGGGAAAATGTAAGCCAATTTTGATGAACCAATAGTCGATCTTAACATATTCATGTATTTCAAAGACAACTATGAAGTAGGATTTGTGGAAAAAGGCTCAGAAAATATGAGATCTGCTCATATCCAGAAAAAACCAAAGTGGTTGTCGAGATAAAAAAAATATATCAGCAAGAGAAGGGGGGACAAACAAACAGATCTAATGAAACTTGATGTGAAAAATTCAAAAAAGAATTTGTGCAAGGAAAAATAGTTTGGTAATATAAGACTACTAGACAATCATTAACACAATCTAACAAGTATATATGTTTCAACTAGGAACTTAAAATTTATAGATTGAAAAGTATGTTGATGAAATATTACATGCATATAAATGGTTGTGATATATGTTTATCTAGATGATTGTTGTAGGAAATGCTAGAATGTTGTGTACCAAGACAATGAAGAGGATGTACAATTGAATAATGAAGACATAAAAATTACTACGGTAGCAAAACACCAATGATAGTGTTATTCCAAGGGGGAGGGGATGTGATATCTTGGTTTGACCCTCTTGAATATTGTAATTATTTTATTTATGTAGTTAATAAAAAATGACCAAGGACGACAAAGCAAGAATGCCTAAAGGGGCCATGATACTAAAAAAGGGGAAAGGTACGAGGGTCTAAGGGGGGTTTATTCCTAAAAAAATCTACCTTATGTTACCTTGAACCTTCACTCATCTCAAAATATAAGTTTTCAAAGTTAAAAGAAGTTAATAGGAATTGAGGAAACAAATTCCTCAATCTAAGCCATCATTTCCTAAAATTAACAAGTTGTCTTCCTTACATTCTTGGAACTAGGAAGAGTTGAATTAGGACTATCTTGCCAACTTTCACTCATGCAAAAAGAAGGGAAATTTGAAGGGGAAAGGAGAGATAATTTTTGGAAGAGGTAAAAAGAGGAAAAAGGAGAGTTCTTGCTGAGAAAATAATCCTTCCATAGCATGTGATAGAACAACTATGAAATGAATCCATGAGAGCTCTGGGAAAAGCCAAGAACCAAGATAATTTATATTGGAATTGAGTTACATCAGCCTGGACCTTTCCATCCACACATTGAATAGCATTGAAAAGAGGATACTTCTGAGGGACTATTTAGAAGAGAAGGAAGACCTCCTTGTGTTGTATGGGTAGGTATTGTAGGTGTTGAGGGTTGCTCTATCTTCGAAAACTCAATAGTGAAAAATTGATTTAGTAGTCTTCTTGATTTGTGAATTAAGATATCAACCTGGGTATTATGCATTACTTATTTTCCCTAGTGGTATCATATCCCTACTAGGGGGTGGTGTCCATAGTGTACTACCTATGGTTGGGTGGATATCACTCACTTTGTTGATTCTCTGGTCTGCAATTCTCAAACAAATAAGTTTTATCTTTGTTTTTGGTAATTCCTTATGTAGTTTTAGTTATGAAATTTGTATGGCTATATGAAAAATGTAGGAATGTAGGTATTATTTTCATATCTCTACCTATAAACTTTTAAAATGGTGGGGGCTTCTGAAAATGGAAAAAAACATATGGGTTTCCATAGTGTGGTTTCTCTATGTAGTTTTGGAGCATAGAATTTAGGGGCTAGTAAAGTGTCTGAAATGAATTTTTCATTTGTAATCCTCAGAGGCTTAGAAATTGTAAATGCATTGATCCATGGGGTAGACCTAACTAAAAATCTCCTCTTTTGGCCTTATAATGTTGTAAACTTTAAATAAACAATAGAAGTGTTAAATTCTTCTTATATAGGATAAAAATTGAACTTTTATTCGGTGGCATCAAAAGACAATATTGTATTTGAGATGAATAAACTAGATAAGGGAACATGGCTATTTGAAGCCTCGACTCTCTTAATTATATGTGGAGAATCGTAGGGTAATTGTAACATTTTGTCTCAAATTGTATAACCCCATAGGGATAACAGTCTTATCATGGTTGGGAAACACACTAGTCGACCATAATGGAAAACGTGCTTTCTTGTTGTGCTTTGTAGAAACCTTTTTGGTCTTTTGCATTATTATTAATTATCCCCAAACATTCCAGATACACAATATTTTCCCATTCCTATTGTGATAAGCTATCCAGTTTGCGAATTATGTGTTCTTTTCAATGACATTACACTAACAACAATATAGTGTTGTGAATGTTCAAATATAGTATAAAGCTTCTTTTGAATTCTTACTCGTTGAGATTCGATAATAAGACTCAACTTAATTCATCGAAATTTCTTCACATACATCAATCCAGTCACCTTCAAATGCCAGGATCAGGGAATACCCATAGTATTTACATGACCAATTTTGTTAGGGGAATCACCTGGCCATTCGACATTTGTGATAAAATAGAGACACCATTTTTTTCCTCTCTTTTGAATATTTACATCCTCAGATTATTCTATACATGGATTTTGAAGAGGTCCTATTAATAGGTTACCCCAATGGTTGTTTGTAACAAATCAAAATGGTTGTATAGTGACTCAGCCCAAAACTCTCCTCTTCCTTAGGTTTTGTTAATAGGTTACCCCAATGGTTGTTTTGTAACAAATCAAAATCGGAGGCTCAAGTGATGTATGTGTTTATTAAAACGCAAATTGATGCATTTTCCCAAACTTTCTAGTTATCTTTAGTATCAACCATATAACCTCCATTTTGTGCAATCTATAAGAAATATATCATCACACTCATGTGGTTGAATCAAGAATATTTTGATATCAAATAAGAGTTATTTTTTCATGGTTATATTATGAAATTTCGATGTGTTCATGTTCATGTTCCTTCATACAAGTTCTTATGTTCTTTGCAATAATTTAGTAAATATTAATACGTTTTCATTAAGAATGGGAAATAATTAGCCATGCAAAGTTGAGATACAACAAAGATAGATGGTTGTCTTTTGAAATGGGACATGAAATGTTGCATTTTGACAATAACTAGTTTGCAGACTAAAGATGTCATCAATAATTGTGTTGCCATTTTCAATTGATTGTTTTTCTAACTTAAAGTTGGATGTATTTTCTATAGTGATCAACAATGTGATAACAAAGTTATTGCATGTATTTGTCTTGTACATGCATTCAATGTTTGTGTATGTATATTATTGAGTTTTGGGCATCTTTTGGTTTGGAGCATATTACTATCCATTCTTTTGGATTCATGTCTAGCATATCTTACCTCTGATGATTTGATATTTAGATGATATGGAACCTTGTTGTCATTTCAAGAAAGTATTTCCCTCATTTTTTTTTATCTAGCTTCTTCACGGGAAAATGATTGTTTCCTTGGGCTTGTGGGAAAGGTTCATTAATGAAAGGTCGTATGTTTTTTTTCTTTTTTTATGTATATGGGAATTGTTGGTATATGTGAGGTTGTTATAAGTTTGTGTATTGTTCATACCAACTGGTTCCAGGTTGAATCATGTTAGCTTATGTTACAATAGGTGTTTCTGATATAGAGTTTAGTGGTAGCATATATGGATAAGATATGCATTAATTGGTGAGAGTCCCAAGAAAGAATTTTTTCCTATGTTGGTATATACATGACTTGTTAGAAAGACAAATTGTTCATGTTTCCACGTGGATTTATTAACCCATTGTGTACAACACTCCCTTGACAAGGTGATCTGGTCATTTTCTTCTATATGGTACCTATCTGCTAATGTGTGGTAGGAGGGAACTTTCTAGCGGTGTAGAAACCATACATCTATTAAAATTGAAGGAATTTTGAAATGTTTTATTCAATTTATTTATTTTTTTAATTTAGATTTGGAATTATTCATAATTAATTTAATTATTTTAATATTGTAGTGTCATTTTCAAGCATTTGTCAAAGATTTTCCTTCGGTCATCATTGTTCTTGTTAGCGATGGTATTAACTTCTATCTGCTAGCAATATTATACAAACAAGTAGATTGTTGGCATTTACAACACTCATGACTTAAAAAAAAATAGTCTTATTGTGATGTTTTAGTAAATGGGTATGTGACATTTTCCATGTCAATAATGGTTAACAATCGAGAACACAACATGACCATTCTTTAGCATGAATGTGAGAGTTATGGAATGAATGCTAGAGTGAATGGAAATGAGAGGATTGGAGGAAATGATGGCTAACATTACTTTTGATAAGAGGAATGTAGAACGCTTACACATACCATGATGATTATACTTAGCCCATGCTTCCAACTACATGAGAAGACTTCACCACCAAACTCTTACATCCATTCAATGATTTTATAATTCAAAGAAGGTGCCCGGATATTTATTTAAGGCACATGATGGAAAAGAGATGAGATCTAAGCATGACACTTTGAAATGGAGGATTTACTTTCCCATAGCCCCCCTTTCCTTTTTCCCTCCAATGGAATCATAGGCCCTCTTGTGCTCTCCACAACCGTCATGGACCATTATATATTATATTCCAACGTTAATATTTACATGTCTTGAATCCACCATGGTAATCCTACAAGTTTATTTACATCATGCATGACTATCCATTTGTTGGTCAAGCCTTGGATTTTAGCTATGCACTAGGAATCCATGTTATGATATTTACATCATCTACATAATTTAACTTGATATATTCTAGGGGTCAAAACTAGGGTATTACATTCCCCTTCACTTTGGAATAACACTAGCCTTAGTTCTTCTAAAAATATGAACAAAAAAGGGTATGCATCTTTCATGGCATCTTACAACTCCCAAGTATCCTCATCATGACTAAAGTGCTTTGGTTTCACCTTTACCTATCTGATGTATTGGTTATAGAGCATTGTTACTTTCTTGTATAGGATGCACAATGACTCCATTTGGAACTCTCCCTTTGATTCCACTTGGATCACATTCTAATGAATCTCATGGTTAGGATCATGTACATTTTTTAAGTAAAGAAACATGAAAATCATCGCGATATTTAATGTTTAGGAAATGCACAATTGGCTCTAACCTATCAAGCACTTCAATTGACCCACAATATATAGGTTCCATCTTAGGACAACTACCAAGCTTCAAGGAACTCTTCCTTAGTCTCACTACAAGGAAAACATGATCCCCAACATGAAATTCCCTATGCACTCTATTCTTATTCACATAATTTTTTTTATCTATCTTGGGTGGCCTTCAAACTTTGTCTAATTTTAACAATTTCTTGCTCCATTTCCTTGAGCATTTCTTGCCCAAGCACAATTATATTTACTATGTTATCCCATCTCATTGGTGTTCTGCTCTTCTACCATATAAATCCTAAAATGGACTCATTTTAAATTATTCTTAATGCCCATTTCTATATGAAAAATCTGTGAGGTGTAGATAATCCTCCCACTTGGATGGTTTGTCCATCACATACATGTGAAGCATGTCTTCAATAAATCGATTCATCCTTTTAGTTTTTCCATTGATTTTTGGATGGTAGGTAGTACTGAAATTAAGTTGAGTACCCAAGTCTTAAAAGAGACTCTTCTAATGTTAGATGTAAAACTGGGATCATTTTCAAATACAATTTCTTTAGGCAACCCATGCAATCTAAATATTTATTTCATAACTATATTTGCAATGTCATTAGACCTATTAGTAGACTTAATGGGAATAAAATGTGTTTCCTTGGTTAATTTTTCCACCACAACCATGATATAATCACATTTCCTTCATGTTGTTGGTAACCCTAAAATAAAATTCATTGTCATTACCTCCCATTTCCATTATGAAATTAACAAAGGTTGTGAAAAACATGTTGGATGTTGATTTTCAACCTTAACTCATTGGCATTCCATACATCTGGCAAAGTATTTAGCAACATCTTTCTTTATTCTAGGCCTAAAGTATTTCTTTTTGGTGTAGCGATGATTTTATGGTAGCCTAGATGTCTAGAATATGGCATCTTATGTATTTCATCAATGATAATTCTTCCCAACTATGAAGTGCTAGGAATATAAATTCTATTTTTATAAATAATAAGATCATCGTCATTCAACTAATAACCTTCATATTTATTTTCTAATTTATCTTGTTGTCATCCATATTTCACTTGAATGTGGTATTTATTTTTAGTAAGGGAGTCAATAACTCTCTTCTTCAAGTCTAATTTGTAGATGTTAAATGTTGCCACATGAATCGTTCTACTAAGTGCACCAATTACTTTCTTTTCTTTTCCTTTTATGTTATTGATCTCAAAATCAAACTCAAAAAGAAATTCTAACCATCTAACTTTCCTGGAATTTAACTTTGGTTGCTCAAATAAATACTTCAAGGCATTATGATGAATTCTAAACTCAAATCTCTTTCTTGTTAAATAATGCCTCCACATTTTCAGAGCATGCACTATTGTAACAAGTTTCACATTATGAGTAGCATAGTTTTTCTCATGTTCTTTCAATTTTCATGACTCATAACATACTACATAATTATATTGCTTGAGAACTCAATTGAGTCCCTCAATGCATGTATCAATGCATACAATAAAACATTTTTTTGGATATGCAACTCTCAAAATTAGTATTCTGGTGAGAAGCTTTTTCAATAGCTAAAATCTCTCCTCACATTCTTCTACAAATAAGTGATTAGGTATGCAATCTTGGAAAACCCCTCAATGAATTGTTTGTAATAACAAACAAGATCCAAGAAAGTTCTCACATTGGTTACATTCTTCAGAATGGATCAATTCATTATGGCCTCAATCTTCTATGGATCCATATATATTCCATCTAAAATAATCTGACCCAAATAATGAATTTGCTTATGATAAAAAACACATTTGCTTAGTTTTGCATAAGACTTATGCTCTCTTAGCATTTGCAAAATCATTCTCAAGTGATTCTCATGCTTTGAATAAATTAATATGTCATGTAGAAAAGCAATCACAAACTAATCCAAGTACTTATTGAAAACACTATTCATGAGGTAGATGAATGTACCAGGTGCATTGATGAGACCAATTGGCACCACAACAAATTCATAGTGGCCATACATTGTTCTATAGGTTGTCTTATGAATGTATTATTCCTTAATTTTGACTTGATGATAACCAAACCTCAAATAAATATTTGAAAAGACTTGTGACTCCTCTCATTCGGTCGAACAAGTCATTAATTTGATGAAATAGATACGTGTTCTTCATTGTGAATTTATTCAATTGCTTGTATTCATTACATAGCCTGAGAGTTCCATCTCTTTCTTAGAAATAAGACACCCCATGGAGATACACTTGGTTGAATGTATAGACTCCCATGGCTCCAAAAGACATGGGAGCCCTTGTTAAGGTAAGATCACATCAAACACTATGAATCATCTCCATCATTGATCTCCACCAAGAACATATGTTGATTTCTCTTCAAGCCAAACACTTGATCATCATTACCATGGTCTTGCATTGTCACATTTTTATGAATTAAATATTACTAGGCAGATTTACTCATGTAGGGATGATGCAAAACATGTCGAGATTACCCCAAATATGTTCTACGACCCCCCAAATGTTGAAAGTTTCTTAATCAAAACATGATTAAAGGTGAAGAATGTCATGACCTCTTCAAAAAATGAAAAAAATTGGCCCAACATTGAAGCTAAGCTATGATACCACATTGTGTCATCCCTACTTAACACTCCTAGCCACAGGATGGGTTGGCCCTAACAGGGCTTTCAAATTCCAACACTTAGAGGTCATATCCTCGCAATACCAACTGAATAGGCTTCCCCGAAAGGACCAAAATTAAATAAAATACATGCACATGTGCAATAATAAAAATGCAATGAAATTACACAAGCATGGTTTAATAGAGATTCATGGCAAGCAAATGCCCATGACTAAAATCAAGCATATTTACAGATGTGTAAGATGCATATATTTGCATGATAGAAAATAACATAAATTTTGCATAGTCATAAACAACAATAAGGCACTTATTTTTAAATTAAAAAAATTCCAAGAAAATAGTCGTGTAAGAGCGATTTTCCACCCAACCATAGGTGTCTAGTGTAAATACCACCCCCAATCTGGACTATGAGGTCAATGGGGCAAAGGAAATAAGCTATAGGATTCTATCTCTCTTAGGCCAACCCATATTATCCCATGCTCAACCAATATGATCAATGCAAAGCATTATGGGCATCTCATCCAATCATCAAACAACCATGGCACTATCTTCCATTGCCCGACACAACACAAGGAAGATCTTTCCTTTCTTTGCTCAATAGACTCTTAGAGATATTCTTCCTTCCAATGCTCTTTAGTGTTGGTATAAAGAGCCTAATATGTTGTATGCATTAAGGGATTTTCCTACAATATTAATACTTGGTTCTCAAGCATCCAAAGAAAAGCAAATGCATGATGGGTGAAGGGTTCCTAACAAGGAACATTTTAAGGGATAAATTTCACCATTGGGATAATTTTTCATTGTTTTCCAAAAACAATTCATCAACTTACACTATTTTCCAAAAAATATTTGCCCAAATTCAACATGATAAAATTATTTTAATTAAAAAATGTTCAAAATTTATAGAAACTATATAAAATCCTTCGAAATTTGAATGTTTTCACAAAAATATTGCAAAACATTTTTTAGTTCGCATTTTAAGAATTAGTAAAAGTTCTACCAAGGTTTATACAATTTAAGATCAATACGGATCCTTGAAAATTTCCTTGAAACTTCCTGACTTTATCGGCCTCTTTGCTCACTTACAACCAATTATCTTTCATCCAATATTTTCAATTTCTTCTTCAAAACATTAATTTTGATTAATTTCTAGATTGGTAATGGTTAGTAATGGAGAATATTTCATGGGTAGTCTAGAGCATGAACATGAGAGTGATGGAATGAATGCTAGAGTTAATGACAATGAGGGGATTGGAAGAAATGATGGCTACATTGCTTTTAACAAGATGAATGCAGGACTCTTACACATCCCATGATGATTGTACTTAGCCCATGCTTTCATAACTACATGAGAAGACTTCCCCACCAAACTCTTACATGCATTCAATGATTGATTTATAAGTCAAAGAAGACAGATGCTTTTATTTAAGGCACATGGTGGAAAAGAGATGAGATCTAAGGCCACTTGGAAATGGATGATTTACTTTCCCATAGGCCCCATTTCCTCTTCCCCTCTAGTGGAATCATGTCCCCTATTGACCTCTCCACAACCATCTTGGACTATTATATATAATATTCCAACTTTACTATTTACATAGTTTGAATTCATCATGGTAAGCCTACCACATGGCCCATATAAGTTTATTTACACCATACATGCCTAGCCATTTGTTAGGTGTGCCTTAACCTTTAGCTCTACACTAGGAATCCACACTAGCATGTTTACATCATTTATATAATCTAATTCAATACATTCCACAGGTCAAAACTAGGGGATTACAATACTCTTTATAATACGTGAAAGACTTCCTCACAAACCTCTTGCATGCATTCAATGATTTGTTTAATAATTCAATGGAGGTGGATGGTTTCATTTAAGACACATGGGTGAGATCTAAGGTAGACACTTTCCAATAAAGGATTTACTTTCCCATAGACCCCCCCTTCCTCTTCCCATCTAGTGGAACCATAGCCCCTCTCATTCATATGTTCTTAGTAGCCAACTTGAACCATTATGTATTATTTTTCAACATTAATATTTACAAAACTTGCATCTACTATGACAAGCTTACCACATGGTCCATATAAGCACATTTACATGATACATACATGTCTAGCCATTTACTATTCAAGCCTTACCTTGTCATCTCATTGCAACAGATGGGCATGTTTTACACTTATACTATTCCACTTGTAGAAATGATGTCAATATAGTGTTTAACTATGTCTCTAAAATTTGTTATAGTACTCACACTATTTTCTTCCCAGTGGTTGAAGAGTTTTTTCCATGGGAAAAAATAATATATTTGATATTTCTAAGAGGAGATCAAAACATACATTTTCCTTGGCATTTTGGCCCAAAAAAGATGTCATTGCCACCAACAACATGTCCTAAATATTGTTTATTACAGTCCTCCAACACGGTCTTTTAGATAAACATCAGAGCATCACAAAACCTATCTTGAATACTTGGTCCTACATACCCTTGGATAACACTACTAGTCTATTTTTATAAGAAAAACATAGAAAAGTCATCTTCATGACTATTTAAAAAGAGAGTTTGTGGAGTCTAAAACCAAGGCATTGTCTCTAAATTCTTGAATTGTGATTATTCCTTCCTACAGAGACAAGGCTTCCTTTGAAAGCTGATCTATAATGGTCGAATAATTATAACATGAGCTTTAATACCATTTTGTGTCGCTCCATTAAATCATGTCACTATTCTCAATTTTCCCAAATTTACTTCTTTTTTTAAAATTAAAGACTATGATAGTACAAGATAGCTTCCAAATCGGATTATTAGAATGCCATGTCACTTAATTTTAATTGCAATAGTACAAACAAGTTTTCAAATTGGATTATTAGGATAGCATGTCACTTAATTATGTTGAATTACCTAACAACAAACTAAGATTTGGTGTTACTTAACCCTTACTACATTATAGAGTTTATGTAATGCATTATAGAGTTTATGCAATGGAAGAGTAAACTCAAATCCCTCTATTATTAGCACTAATTGGTTTCTTAAATCTATTTTTTTATTTGTAGTTGTGATTTACATGAGGGATAGAAATTTAGTTGAAGGCATTAGCCACTCCCCAAGTCTAAAGATATATCAAAATTGGCAACAGAGGGTTGCCATCATAGTCACGTATCAAAATTGGCAACAGAGGGTTGCCATCATAGTCACGTATCAAAATTGGCAACATAGGGCTGCCATCATAATCACATTTCGTGATAAGTACTCGTTAGGTGATAATTCAATTTCATAAGGATAATATACGATACACATTCTTTTAAAACTACAATGGGAATCTTTAATAATTGTGGCACCTTGATTAATATTCATAGTACTTCTAGAGACGTGGTGTTCACTACAAACCCATAATATCATTTCTAGAGACTTGCAAACCCAAACCCATAATATCATTTTTAAAGTTGATGCAATAAACCCCAAAATCTAAATTTTCATCCCAAATTCCATATTCCAAATCACATTTGCCAAATAAAGTATCCTATTTGGATAATAACTTTCGATACATTTCAAAAATCAATGCAATGATTATAGGAGTTTTAGTATTGAAGGCATTGTATTAAACCGAGTACAATATAGATATTTAATGTTTCACATTAAATATATTTTTATTAATACATAAAATTATTATAAAAAAATTGTGTAAAAAGTTAAATTGCAATCAAGATAATGTTTGGTTTTATGTATGAGATTAAGATTATATGTTATTAGAAAGTATATGATCTCATTGGAGGTAGTCACAACGATGACCACAAGGAATAATGACTTTCTTGTAGATATTATCTAGGTTGAAACCACTTGTTTGGTCTTGAAGTAAGACCTAAAACTACCTCTAATTCGCTAAGAGCTTGTCTTCCTCGGATATAAGGAAATAGGTCAATGGTCAAAGACCTAAAGGCATTTGTCAGGAGTGGAACTTCCCCCCCTTATGGACCACAAATGAGTCATTTTCGGTGGCGTGGTTTTCCTTGAATAACAATGATGAGACAACATGCATTCACAGTTAGCACCGAGTGATAGCTATCCTCATTGTTGATTAATGACTGAATTATAATATGTTTTTCCACCTTTGGAAAAACTTAAACCACTAAGAAAAATGTATAATGATGTTAAAGGCCCATAAAAATTATGAAGCCCATTAAACCTTCTCAATTACGTCTCATTAAAAGTCTTTTATGATTTAATCATATTGTTGGAATGCAAAATGAAGACAATCAATATGCACCCTACAACAAAATAATAAATGAGGTACAAGTTGGGATATACAACATTGGGTTTGAATAATTTCAAATTCAATGATATATATATCCTAACTTATATAACATTTATTTTACTATAAGATGTTTATTGTTTACCCAAAACAATCTTTTATCTTTGTGTTTTTTAATTAAATTTAATATGCTTTACACATTCTAACATTTATATAATAAAATATTTAAAACAAGATCTAAAAAATGTATAACATATGTTAAAAATAAACAAAACGAATAGTTGCAAAACAACAAGTATTTGCTTTAAAATTTGAATATTTATGTGAGCTAATTAAATCAAGAAACATGAACCACATTGTAACATTACCTATAAATATGGCCTCTTAAGAAACACATGTTCCTTAAAATCATTTTTTTATTAGTCCCTACCGAAGGCAAGTGGGGACTCTTGCATTCGATGCGGATTTGACGATCAATTAGTTTTCTTTTGACTTTCAATAAACTTAGGTTATCTAAGCTTGTAGTAAATGCATTATGTCAAAGCCTATTCAAAGACGTAAATACTTGTAATAATATACTAAAAACTTAGACTAAGAGTTATAATAGACAAAAAAAAACTTGGGTTATATAAGATTAGTTTGGAAATAAGACTTTGATCTTGTTATCCAATCATATGTTCAACAAAATCAATTTAAATAATATAAAAAAATAACCATTTATTTTTTCTATGTAGAAGTTTGAAACATGAACCACATTGTAACATTATCTATAAATATAACTTCCTAAGAAACACATGTTCCTTAAAATCATTCCCTTATTATGATATTGGCTCATTGTGTGTCCACTTTCTTGCATCTAAACAATAAAATCTCAAGTAACTAAGCTTAGGGCCTTCTTTATGAAGATGATACTTGACCATGAAAAAGAAATAACCCTCCATAAGCACATTTTTCATTGTGCAAGCTTATCTACCGTAACAAGTTATGAACATTGTTAATTTCATGCACAAAAGTCTACTTAAGAATAGGTGCAGAGTTCGAGCCTATTAGGGCATATGCATATCCTCTAGAAGTAGGGGAATATATGGAATTATGAAAACTACCACAACTCATTCATGATCATGTGCTTATTTGTTTAATTGTGGCATTAATGCTTGTCCTTTTTTTTCCTAGAAAAAATAAGAACGTGATTAATCAATCTAACAAATCAATAGATTATGTAGACCCAACCCAACATATCAATAAATGCTTAAAATAAACCAATAGATTAACTTCAGTAGGAAATCATATTATAAGATAAAGAATTTGACAAAGGGGTCACTGCATAAACAAACCAATGCATTAAAAAATGTTTTTGTGCATAATTGTGTGTAGTGGTCAAAGTCATTTTTTACCTTCGGAATAAGTCTAATGTAGGATTTGTGGAAATACAAACCCAATGTAATTGACAAAATCTAAATCTAAGGTTCAGAAGTATAAAAAAAAACTCATCGAGAATTTCTCGTCAACTGAAGCTCCTTGCTTATGAAAGTTGTTGAAATGATCTTGAATGGAGTTGTATGACCAATTATTGGAAATCTCTACCTATTATTTTTGCATTGAAAAAACATAACATTTCAATTGAATATCATATAGACAAGTTACAAGTTTTCTAAGCCAAAATTAATCAAATTACATCAAAACCCACTTCAACATATCACATGGTAAAAAATTCCATGAGTTGTCCCACAAACAAGAGAGTCTCATACACTAATTTAATGTATAACTTAGCGGTGACCTTAAAAATAGATTATTATTATTATTATTATCAAATCAATACAGTACATATATCACATCAATTAAATTTAAAAAATTAAATTAAAAATCATATTGTTCTAAAATCTAAAAAAAAAAAAAAAGATTTTTGGGTGGAGCGAATAAGGTAAGTTTTAAATAAGCTTGTTGAGTGGACAAAACATAAGTAGGGGTACACATTAAACAAGTTATAAAGGAGGGCGATGACTCGTGAGATGTATGTAAGGAGAAAGGAGTGTACATCACATGGAGCGCTTAAGATAAAGGGGCATAAGAAAACGTGTTACCATGTATATAACTATAAAATGAATCTACTTCAACGTTTATCGCAACTAAACACATATGCGACACACGTATTGTATTCAAAAAAAAATTATGTATTACATCAAAAATATATTCCAAGTCTAAATATCCTATTTTTATTTTTATTTTTGTATATTTTTATCAATTTTGTTCGAAATTTAATGAGAAATTGTTGGAACTGTAGATTTGAGTGGTTTAGTCTATGTAATCTAAGTGTCCCAAGGGTTTTGTAGAACATTAAATCCATTTATGCATTTAAAAATGCAATTTGAATAACAAAAAATTGTGATTTCATACAAATTTATATCATCGAATTCTAGTGAAAAATGTCAAAAGGTAGAATGTTTAGACAATGCCCAAATACATATGTATCACACAAATGTTTATCACATGAAGCATGGAAATAAAAAAATCGATATACTTGAGAAGATTTTTTTTCCTTGACCAAAAGTTCCAAAAGTTTCCAAAGTGTCGGGTGAGGTGAATAAGTTAAAAGAGAATATAAGATTATGGTAAAAGACATGTTCTGAAAGAGATAAGACCACACATGAGATAAAATATGAAGTGTATAAAGGATAAAGCTTGGATAAGGTGGACAATAAAACAAAACGTTTTGTTAAACGTGTATAAGTTAAAACATAAAGGGGGCATATTAAAGCTTATTCACCACCTGAAATATCTTACTTTATGTACCATGTATCGCCTTCCAAACATAAACCTTGTGCGACATGTATCAGACCTCATCCAAAATCTTTTGTGGTACCATGTCGCACTTAAAAAAATTATATGCAATACACACAATGTCGTGCATCCACAAAAATCATTTTCCTCTGCAAAAATCATTTGAGTTCTATACATGACATGTCGCACGTCCAAGAAAATCATGTAAGTGAAATACACAAATTTTTCCCAAGTTTAAAAGGCATACTGCATCGGAAGTTAATGGGGGTGCAACACAACACATAAGACAAAACACATTTTTTGTTTTTTTGCCATAACTTTTGACCTCAAACTCCATTTTGTGTTCTCCTTATGCAATTGGAAAGGTATCGTCGAGTTCTACAACTTACCTGGTATAAGTTTTAGGAAATTCCTTACAAAGAAGCATAACACCCATTTGTAGAAACTCTTTACCTGCAACATTATACTCTCCTGCAATGTATTATTTTCTAAAATAATTAATGTAAAGAATATCAAAGATTGTTCATTTCCCTCACCAAAAAAAAATCAAAACCCTCTATTATTGCTTGAAGACGAATCTCCAAACTCTCCAAATTGTGTATACCACCCTAGCTACAATTTATTTCTATAAGGAGCCCTTCACTACGAAACAAAATCATAGTTTTAATACCTCATTCATTCCTTTTTCTTTTTCTTTTTTATTCTTTCAGTCCCTTTCTTTTGCTAAAAAATGGCTCTCCCTTTTCTCGTAGAAACCTTGATGCTTGAAAAATATTCAACTCCAAACCTAACTCCCACCCCTAAGATTACTCCAAATTCTAAAAGTGGCAGCAAAAAATATGAAATTGGTACCTCCAATTTTGGAATTAGCACTCTTGAATTTATCATAACTCTATTGAGTCGGAAGCTTGCAGAGGCTGAGTCAGAGGTTGAACCCAGAACACCACTAAAATAGAAATTCAACCCACCAAGAGTAGCTTCCTCAGTGATAAGGCCTACCCTGTGGATGATGGTTTTCAGGACCACTAGAAAATGCGTAGTTCATGGATACTTCTGGCAAACTCTATCATTGCAAGTGTTCGGGGCTATACTTTGTAAAGAAAATGATAGATCATACTAGGAAGAGTAGTTGAATAGACTTATAAAGTTGCCTCATGATATATCCTCTACAACAACTTAACAACTTAGATGGTTCAATATCAAATATTGTATCAAATTAAGATTGTGTGTTCATCCTGGATGTTGTCATCCCTAGGCTCAGTAAATCAATGACATGGTTTATTTTCCCTAGGTGTTATCATCAATAAATTCATCAAATGAATGACAAGGTTTCTATAAGGCCTAGGGTGCCAAGCTTGGACGCGTTCATTTCCACCATAGAATGAAACAAAGATTACCGAGCAGGCAGGATGCCCAATGCACTTGAAGACATGGATTCTTCATATAGGGGACAAGTTGGGGTTCCTTGGGCGTGTGACGCGCCAAGGAGCGACTCGAACCAAGGTGACTTACAACTCAAGTTAGACATGAATGGAAGACCAGATGCATCACCAAATGAAAAATCGACTAAGGCAAAAGGAAGGAACGCTTAGGTGAGTCGGGTCGACTCACCTAAGGGATGTATGCACCTAGATGACGAGTCAGTTGGACGAATGGTTTTTTCGGTTGATGATTTAGTGGGAAAGACTTGGGCATCCAACTAAACGAATAAGTCGGACAAGAGAAAGGAGGGTACTCTTAGGGAGTCAACCTGACTCACCTAAGGGGGTGTGTGCACCTAACGACGGTCGGTGAATCGGTTGAGTGGACAAGCTGTGATGAAATGAAGGTCAGCTCGCCCAAAGGCAAGGATACAAATCATTTCATGAATTGGGAACCTATATATGCCCAAGTGTGAGACCAAAATGAAGGCAGATTGAGACGTGACAATCATTCTTCACAATCACAGGATTGGGGCGTCAGAGGCAGGATCTTGGTGGGATGGCGATCTCTTCCCAAGAGGCTAAGTCGACCTTAGTGGGTGACTTGTACCACATTATGGAGTTTGCAACAAAGAGCGGAAGAGGGCACGTTTTCTTGAAGATAAGGAAATCGATGGATGATATGAGTTGGGTGGTGAGGTTGGGTGTTTTAGGTCACATGGACTGAGGCAGGGGAAACATGTATCACAAAAATGAAGCATGAAGGAGAAGTAGCTCATTTAGCTTTCTGACTGTGGTAAAAAAGGGTTTAACAAGGTGACATGATAGAGGTCTGTCTATTGTGTATCGCACAAGTTATTGTTGAGTAAACTAGAGCGGAATCTCCTTGTGTAAACATCTTCGGTGTGGCATGAGTTGAGGACTCAACACACTATTCTATTTTTAATAAAAATTGGGTATTAGGCCGATTTAGTCGCCCACCTTGCATATTCATTTAAACTGTGTATGGATGCATTCATATTACTGTTGTATGTTCTAAGTATGTATGTAATCATAAATTGTTAAGTGATAAACTAATCTAAGTGTTAAAGCGTAGCCCTATCCAAGTAAATCGGTGTGGTCTTTCCATCAATTTGAGAAGTTGTGGTATCACATGTTGTTGGAGATGGTGGATGTTTTTTCCATCCTTCACAAGTTCTCCACCAATGTGACAGGTGTATCAGAGCGCAAAACTTGGATAACCAAACAAGGGACATGTTTGATTTCATTTTGTTTGGTAGTAGGCAAGCTCTTCACCATTGTCATCATCATGAAAGTTGGTATCAGAGCTTGTTGCGAAGACAGTTCGGTGAGTGTTATTCACCACTGTCACCTTCGTGATAGTTCGTATCAGAGCATGAAATAGATCGTACATCATAAAAGACTATGTAGATTTGATTTGGTGGATGGAATGGTGAGATCTTCACCATTGTCATCGTCATGGAAGATGGTATCAAAGCGCAATTTGGGTCATAGGGAAATTGGTTGAGCACGTTTTCACCATACACCTTTGTGTTGTGCATCATTGAGAACAACATTCGAGTCATATGGGTTGTGGAAAATGAATGACTTAATAGTCAGTTTGTGTGTGCATGGTGTCCTAATGCAGAAGCAATGAAGACGGGTTGGCTCGTTTCATGGAGAAAGTGACTTAGAAGGAGTTTTGCATATCGCAAAGTTGAGTTGGAGACTTGATGTAGACAATTTGGATGCACCTTATGTTGATGTTTGGACAACATCGGGAAGACATTCTCTAAAGATAATAATTAATAATATAATTATTAATTGATTATTAACTATAGTATATAATAAGTAAATAATAATAACAAATAGTTATTGATTATTCAAGGGATACATCCTTTCATGGATGGTCACCTTATGTTCCTTATATATGGAACACTCATCATTGTAATAATATATCAAATATCTCGTATATCTTATATGAAGAAAACCAACATGGTATCAAAGCGGGACTGGGCCTTACTCCCTCACGGGAGGGCCTAGGAAAACAACAATGATGAGCTCCAAATTTGCTTGATTGAACTCAATCCATCTTATTCCATGTGAATATCTAGTATCAATGAATCTAGTAAGGTATCCTGCTCCAGCGATAACTAGATAGATATGGAAAGGACATTTTTTGGGCGCATGGTCATATCGTTCCATCCCCCTGACACACAAATCTTTGACAGAGTCATTGCGTAGGAAGTACGGAGGTTCCCACAGATCCTTGGACATGTGAAGTCCCGGGAGGCGGGAAGGGAAGACAATGGAGTTATCTCGGCCATGAGCGGTTTTGTTGTCTATAAAGAGTTGTCAACCAACACTGACGTCATGTTCACATGCATCGAATAGTGACGCATTGGCAACCTGTATCACCTAATTTGAGTTCATGTTATAGTTTGGTGACCATGAAGTTTGGAAAAATTTCAACATTTCTCGAGTGATTGATCAAGTTTGGACCACCTACCAATGCTTTAACCAACGGTCGAGGGTATACGCAGTTTTCAAGTTAAGTCGTAATTCTTCATGAATGGGGGTTCCTTTATTTTGTGCCCACGAACTTGTATGCTCTTGGTTTTGGTGATGTTGCCTCTATATCACGTTGGAGATAACAAGAGTATGTGATATGATCTAATGCCCACGTCCAAGTGATTGGTCAAAGAATCCAAGAAGATACTCTTGAGAGATCGTTGGAGGTCGAGAATACTTTTGATTGTTTGCACCCATGTGGAGTGGAATGTTTGATTCTTTGCACCCCATTCTATCATATTGATTATGGTTGATGTCGAGTTTCCTTTCAAAATCAAGTTACCATTGGAGAAAATGTCGTGTATATAGTGTCAATGTAAATGTTTGGCGTCCACAGTGGGACGATCACCAAGCGAGGAGGCCACTGTCACGACATAGTGAGGCTATTGATATGCGCCTACTTGCAGTTCAGGCTACAAAGGAATTCTATTTAGTCGTCAACGCTAATGTTGTATATGAGTCTTGGGTTCAGAGACATTTTATAATTGACATGTCCGGTACCATGGTCGAAAGGATTCAAAGTGCGGAATCTTCAAGCCTGTGAAATCACTCAAAGACTGTCCACCCTCGTTAAGAGGGAGATGTGGTGTTTTCTCTCCTCTAACCGACTAAACCCCTCTGGACAAGAGTTTCCCTAATTAGTCATGTGAGGTGACTGAGGGAGTAATGCTCAGTTGGGCACAAGTATTGTGGAAGCCATACGAGGTGGCTAGGTGTGTATGAGGCTATGGTTGTAGTCTTCCCTATGCCATGCGAGTTGGCTAGGTGTGAATAAGACTACTGGGAGAGGAGAAACATCACAACATGGTAATGGAGACTATAGCAATGGTTGTGTACCATTGGACAATAGTTGTGTACTACTATGACATGGAAACAATTGTGTATTATTGGACGAAATTGAAGTAGTTGTGTGATACTGGTTGATTGCAACATAGTCATAAAGAATGTGGCGAATGATTTGAGCTATCGATGGCATGGTAGTAGCAATATGCTACTAGTTGATTGCATAGTAATTAGTGGATTACTAGATGAAGGAACCAAGACAATGGTTTCACGAGGAAACCTCAATATGTCTTGGGGGACATTGGTTCCATGAGGCAACCTCGACGTGTCCTAGAGATGTTTGAGGCAGGGATCAAGAGGGAGTACACCGTTCCTCACAACCCTCAACAAAATGGGGTCGCAGAGAGGAAGAATAGATCTATTCTTGAGACAGTCAAGGCGATGATTCGTGATCAACATTTACCTATGTTTCTATGGGAAGAAGCATCCATGACTGTGATGTATGTTCAGAACAAAATTCCTTGAGGAACATGACTCCTGAGGAGGCCTTCACAAGAGTTAAATCTTGAGGTTGGACACTTCAAGTTATTTGGGTGTTCAGTATACATATATGGGGTACAGTGAGTCTTCAAAGGAATATTAGATCATCATCCTTGGTCAGAGATAGATTGAGTAAGAGACAGAAAGAGATGGTACCTTCCGAGAAAGCAAGATACCTCAAAGATATTTGTGTTATGCCACAACTATGAGCCACATCATTGATTCTAAACCTTCTTGTTATGAGGAGGCAACTAGTCATCCAGTATGGAGACATGCCATGATGGAGGAGTATCAGTCCATCATGAAGAATGATGTGTGGGATATTGTTCCGAGACCTGAGGGGAAGTTTGCAATAACTTCTAAATGGATCTACAAGATCAAACACACAGTTGACAGGAGCATCGAGAGGCACAAAACGAGATTTGTTACTAGAGGATTCTCTCAAGTGGAGGGAATAGATTATGAGGAGACATTTTCTCTTTTTGCTCGATACACTTCTATCCGAACGATAATTCCCTCACAACATCCATGGGTTGGAAACTACATTAGATGGATGTGAAGACAACCTTTCTCAATGGAGAGATTCAGGAAGAAATATACATCAAACAGCCAAATGGTTTCGTCATAGATGAGAAGGAGTCTCATGTGTGTAGGTTGAAGAAGGCCCTATATGGACTCAAGCAGGCACCTCGAGCTTGGTATGCAAGGATTGATGGACACCTGATGAGTTTGGGCTTCAAGAAAAGTGTTTTTGATCCCAACCTATACTACAAGATTGTTAATGGTGAGGCCTTGATTATGGTCCTCTACGTTGATGATTTATTCCTCACTGGTACATAGAGCCTTATTATTGAATGCAAGTATGCGTTGGCCTCTGAGTTCGAGATAAAGGACCTTGGTATGATTCACTACTTCTTGGGACTAGCGGTGTGGCAGAGAACTGATGAGATCTTCCCGAGTCAAGGGAAGTACACAGTTGAGATATTAAAGAAGTTTGAGATACTAAACTTCAAGCCCGTGGCTATACCAATAATGATGAATCTAAATAAACTAAGTGTGTCTTCTTCTGATTTTGACGAAATTGATCTGACTCTGTACAGACAGCTGATTGGATAATTGATGTATCTGGTTAACACCAAACCAAATATTTTCTATGCAGTGAGTGCACGTAGCCAATTTATAAGTCAGTTGATATAGACACACTAGATTGTTGTGAAACATGTGTTGAGCTACTTGTGAGGCACAGTTTGACATGGTCTGAGATATACTTCCAGTATTGATATGATATGGCAGGAATATATTGACTCTGATTGGGCAGGGAGCACAGTGGACAGAAAGAACACCTTCAGGTGTTGCTTCACTTTGGGATCTTCCATGGTTTCTTGGTGTAGCAGGAAACGAACTTCTGTGGCTTTGATCACAACAGAAGAAGAATACATTGCATTAAGTATGACAGTCCGTGAAACAGTGTGGCTTCACAAGCTCCGTGCAGATTTATTCGAACATGTGCTGGATTCCACCATTATTCATTATGGTAACTAAATTTGTGTGAAGATCTCTGATAATCCAGTGTTTCATGACAAATCGAACCACCTTGAGATCAAGTACCATTTCATCCAAGACATGGTGCAGAGGAAGGAATTATTGGTGCAGTACCTTCCTACAGATGAGAAGGTTGTTGATGTTCTTACCAAACCAGGATGAAGTTTAAGTACTTCCGTGATAGAGTTGGTGTGGTAGAGAATGCCTCCCTCGCTGAGAGGGAATGTTGATGTTTGCAGCTTCCTGAGACATTCTCCAGATTGTACTCCTTTGTGACTGAGTTGATTTGATCTGTGATGACACTTATCTGAGAAGGGATAAGTGGGGCACTTATCCGAGAAGGGATAAGTGTGGTTGGTCTTATAACCCAATGTCCCATGTGGAGATAACATGAGGACATGTCAAGGGAGTTGAACCTTGACGTCATACACTATGGGAGTTGACCCTAGTGTTTCTAGTGGGTGTAGCCTCTAGAATTCCACATGGAGTGCCATGTGTGACAAACTTTCTCCAGATCGTACTCCTCTGTGAATTGAGTTGAGTTGATCTGTGATGACACTTATCTGAGAAGGGATAAGTGGAACACTTATTCGAGAAGGAATAAGTGTAGTTGGGCTTATAACCCAACGTCCCATGTGGAGAGCACATGAGGACATGTCAAGGGAGTTGACCCTTGACGTCATACACTATGGGAGTTGACCCTAGTGTTTCTAGAGGGTGTAGCCTCTAAAATTCCACATGGAGTGCCATGTGTGACAAAATTTCTCTAGATCGTACTCCTCTGTGAATTGAGTTGAATTGATATGTGAGGACTCTTATTCGAGAAGGGATAAGTGCATTTTGGCTTATAGCCCAACATTCTAGAGGGAGTAGTCTCTAGAAGTGTTCCTAGAGGAGTAGCCTCTAGAAGTCCACATGGGAGTGCCATGTGTGACAATTTTACTACTATGGTGGTTTTGTACCACTAGCGGAGCCTGCATGTCTTTGGAAAGTAGTTGTGTAATAATATGGAAAGATACCTCCCTAGCTAAGAGGGAGTGTTGATGTTTCAGCATCGGGCATAACTTCTCCTATATTGGGTTGCAGACCAAGGGAGATATGATACATTTATCACAAAGGTGCACTTGTGGTAAATGGGCCCAGACGTATTCCTTCCTTGATCATGACAAGGAATAGTATGGACTCGAGGTGCTTGAAGTGCTTTCCACGTGTCAGTTAGCATCAAGTCGACATTCACTCATAGGTGTGTGCCTATGGTGAAAGATCGTGGTGTGGTCTTTGTCCTAGTCATTGTGATTTGACAAGGAATGATAAAGACTCAAGATGCTATATGTTATTACATGCATACCCAAGTGAGCCTAATCTTAGAGAAATTTAATTGGCTTAGAAGGAGAGCCGCAGAAGGAGTTTCGTTTTGGTTCAGGTGGGAGAGAGATGTCTCCCAAGACTGACAGACAAGTGTCATGAGTCTAGGGTGAAGTTTGTATACTTCAAAGACAAGAGTGGCATGTTGCAGAATGTCTGCCTCGTTGAGAGGGAGTGTTGATGTTTGGACAACATCGGGAAGACATTCTCTAAAGATAATAATTAATAATATAATTATTAATTTATTATTAACTATAGTATATAATAAGAAAATAATAATAACAAATAGTTATTGATTATTCAAGGGACGCATCCTTTCATGGATGGTCACCTTATGTTCCCTATATATGGAACACTCGTCATTGTAATAATATATCAAATATCTCTTATATCTTATATGAAGAAAACCAACACCTTACCGAGACATGTCTATGATGGGCTTCTCTATACACGGTTGTTGGGTCATGTTGTTGAATACCATGTGTTGCAGCGGCGGATTGATGTGAAAGAGTGTGCCATGGAGATTGGTGCCTTAGTGATGGAGTTGGGAAATAAACGATTTACTTTCCCATAGACCCCCCTTCCTCTTCCCATCTAGTGGAACCATAATCCCTCTCATTCATATGCTCTCAGTAGCCAGCTAGAACCATTATATATTATTTTTCAGCATTCATATTTACAAAAATTGCATCTACTGTGACAAGCCTACCACATGGTCCATCTAAGCACATTTACATGATACATACATGTCTATCCATTTACTATTCAAGCCTTATCATGGAATCTCATTGTGACACCCTGTTTCCCCCAGTTTGTAAATATAACTATAAATGGCCAAAAGACTATGGAAAACTTTATATGTGTGAATATTGATTTGATGGACCTTTGTTTGAAAGGTAAACGAATGTGAACCAAATTAATTACTAAGAAAATGGACAAGTGTTGCATGACTACTGGAAGGGGGGTGTACTTAGAAATACCACAAATGTTGTACGAAGAGGACCAAGAATGGTTGCGTTAACCTTCATCCAAACCAATTCTTAATGGATTTAAATGCTCTTGGACTAGAACAGTCCTCTGACCCATAAATGAATTACAATCAGGTTGGTGGGTGGAAAGACCTTGTCAAGAGTTAATGAGGGGATGGGGCATAACACCCATTCGTAAGTTTTCCAGGCCTGACCACGGACTGGGAATTCGAGCCACACTCGACCTTGCTGAAAGAGGCGAGAAAGGAAGGTGTGGTGGGAAAAAAAGGAAGAACACGCCTGCGAAGAGCGCAGAGATAGGAAGTGAATCTCGGGGATTCAAGGAAGAATTGAAAACTAAGTGTGTTGGATACAGGAAATGGCAGAGAAGGTTTTGATACAAGCTGATAAATGACGCTAGTCCTCCTTGCTTGGTATCGTGTAAACCACTGCCAAGATCCTGCGGGAAGGGGAGAGTAACCTCTGTTTCTGTTGTGGTTGAGTGAGAAGGAAAGGCTGTGTTGCAGAGCATCGTGGTCTAGCTCGGGGGTGGCTAGTGGTAAATCCGTTTGGAGTGACTAAGCCTACGGTTGGGTGGAAACGGGCACCCCTTCCAGTAGTTGTTTCACATTGATTGGTTCTGATAAGTCTTTTCCCTGCTTTAATTGTTGAACTAGAATGATGAATGATTATTTGGTCATATATATACGTGCATTTTACAATCTTCTTCTGTAGTGAAATGTTATGTTATGCATATGTGTCTGTCTCCTTGTGAATTCACACTCCCCGTTGATAGACCGTATATCCAGCTTAACCCCGGGAGCTTTCCCGGGCATAGAATGCTTCACAGTTGAGATGGAAGATATTGTGCCGACCTGAAACCACCCATCTGAAGAAGGGTACCTCTCCCAGACCCCCCTCCCCCCCTGCCATGTGAATTTCCAGGGCCAAGTCCCTAATCCGTTTCGCGCAAAGCCCAAGAAAATGGTGGTGTGAAGGTCTCGGAAGGGAAGATATTTCCTTGTCTGAAAGAAGAACGGATGAGATCCGCTCGGAGGAAACCAAGGGATGTCATGGTCATTGGCCATGGGAAAGAGCGCGGAAATTAACCCCTAAACCCATCCGAACCATGAGTTTGGAAATCGTTCGTCGGGAGAATCCAGAGTTGGAGGGACTAAAACCTCCAAAAACCAAAGTCGCAAGGTGAATTGGACCGTAGATCCCAGGATCTAACGGGACCCACCTTGACCATCGGATCGACGAGATCGGAGTTCACACATCGGGAGAATCGCGCGTGGATGCGACTAAAACTTATGAAACCCGAAGTTGCGATGTGATCTGGACCGTAGATCCAAGGATCTTTCGGGACCCACCTGGACCATCAGATCTACGAGTTCGGAGTTCGCGCATCAGGGAGATTGCATGTTAGCTCTCCCAATTATTCCGAAGCTAAAGTCACGAAGTGACCTGGACTGTGGATCTAAGGATCCTACATGATTCCCCTCGGTCGTCCGATCATGAGATTGGAGTTTGTGTTTCGGGAGGATTGTGAGTTAAAGTGGCCACGAACCCCGAACGCCAAGATTTCCCTCAACTAATGGGTTAGATGGTGATTATCCCAGATGTTAAAAAGGTTGATGATTGGACCTTCCCCCTCGGGGTAGAACCCTAGAGATGACTCGAGATGAGATAGTTGGAGGGAAACCAAAAACGAAAATTATTATGCCTTGCCATACTATAAAAGAGTATTTAAGGGTGTTGGTGTGTTACAAATTGGTATCAAAGAATGGTTACAACACTCGGTCTATTTGGGCTCATGGACAAGCTGCGTAAAAACCACATTAAAGGGTGACACCCTACCTTAATCCCTTCCAAAAAGTCTGGTTAAATCCTTATTGTTGTTTGTGTATGTATTTAAGAAATATGAATTATGTGTTGGTTATGAAATAATATAATGTTAACTAATAACAAGTGTTTTTTCTGCACTTGAGCGGTCGATCAACCGTGGGAAACTGCAATCATATAGAATGGTGACGCGCCATGAAGTGGGGGATGGCTCCCACAATAGAGATGAATATTTTGACGAGAGGAGGACGGTAGAGACACCTCCAGATCTGGATGAGACTGTGAAGAGTCTCATGGTCGAATTACAGAGTTGCAAGGCCGACAATGAGAGACTGATAAAATAGAAAGAGAAGCAAACAGAAATTAATGCAGTCTTTCTGCAAAGTTTATCTGACATACAAAGACAACTGCAACATGGACCTAACACCAGTCATGTGGACCGACGACAGACAAAGAGGAGTCGAATTCCACCTGAGATACGAAAACGTGGTCCTTTAATTGGCCACACTGGGAGGAGTACCTTGAGAAAGGTCCAACCTAGAGACATGGGACAAGCGTCGAGTGAATCCTCTGGAAAGGAAACCGACGACTCAGAGGGATCTTCTAGTAGTAGAACTAGTTCACATTCTCAAAGAAAACGAAAGAAACAAAGGCATTCCAAAAGTCATAATCTCGAAAAATTCAGGAAGGCCAAACCACCCTCTTTCCACGATGAGATTAAGAAAGGAGAGGATGTGGAGGCCTGGCTGCTTGGACTAAAGAAGTATTTCAGAGTCCATGATTTCTCTGAAAACTTGAAGGCCCAAGTAGCCACTTTCAACCTGAATGGAAAGGCTTCCATTTGGTGGGAAGACCTTAAGAATGTGAAAGGGATTCATGAAGAGGACCTATCTTGGGAACGGTTTGATAAATACTTCAGGAAGAAGTATCTGTCAAAAAAATATTTCGACGAGAAGACTAAAGAGTTCTATGAACTCAAGCTGGGACAACTCACCATAGAGGAATATGTCAACAAATTCCTTGAGTTGTTGAGGTACGTACCCTACATAAAAGAATAAAAGGAAAAGGTGCAACGATTCATTAGTGGGTTACCTAAGACCTACCAGAACATAATTGAGTTTGACGAGCCAAAGACCCTAGAAGACACTATCTGGAAGGCGAGATATTTTTATGAACAGTTTGGGCCTCTGATAGAACCTCGCGAGGACTGGAAGCAAAAGAATAGTTCGGGGTTCCAAAAAAATGGGTTTAAATCCCCAAGATTTAAAAACTATAAGAAGGATTCAAGGATGAGCTTTCCTACCCGAAGTGTACACCAACAGAATTTCCCCTCCCAGAGCGGAAATAAACCTTTTGGATCAACCCCAGGAAATGTTGATAACCCAAAGAAAGAACCCTTGAAATGTTGGAGTTGTGGTGAAGAACATCTACTAAGGGATTGTCTGCACATACAACATAATAATAGGAGAGTTTACAATGTCCAAGAAGCTACCACCATCAATGACGTGGCCAGGAGTATGCCATGAATTTATGCACCCATGGATAATAACCAAGCCGACCACCAAGCCTCAGTGGTGGAGATGGAAGGTGTGATCGCCAACCATCTAATATCTATTTTAATTGACCCTAGTTCAAATTTGAGTTATGTAGAACCTCAGACCGTTGCTAAGTGTAAATTGTAGCCACATATACATACTAAGCCATGGTTGGTACAATTAGCCACTGGAACCAAAAGAAAAATAGCGGAGGTCATACCAGCTTGCCAATTCACTGTGGATGGATTACCCACCCAAGCTACCCTTAACATACTTACCCTAGGATCATATGACCTGTTGATTGGTATGGACTGGCTAGCTGCACATAAAACTAAGTTGGATTGTTACCATAAAACCTTAGAATGTGTAAATGAAGAAAGGAGAAAGATAACCCTCCAAGGGATCCAGAAACCTATCTCAGTGAGATGAATATCGGCCCTTCAAATGAAGAAGTGTTGTAGAAAGGGATGTCCTTTACATGCAATACAAGTGTCAGAATCTGTTGAGAATGACAGGCCAAGCCTAGAAGACCACCCCATACTAAGAGACTCTAGAGATGTGTTTCCAGAAGAGGTACCGGGTCTAGACTCTACCTCCGAGAAGGGACATTGACTTCTCAATAGAGCTTACACCAGGAGCCAGAGCAGGAATACAGCCAATATGTGCCTAAGTATATTCTTCTCTCAGACCTTAGAACTCAACCATGTCGTTCTTCCCAGGGAAAAATTTTCAATTTTGTCCCCGACAACGACGCCAGAATGTTAGCACTCTGTAAATTTTGCCCGACTGAATAGACAAACGACATAGGTAATTGTTTCAACCAGCTTTAGAGCTGAGGCACTAGCCTGCTCAACTCAGAGAGAGCTCTCTCGTGTCACATGGTATTTATTTGATATATCTATGGCAATCAGTGGCTAGATTTGGTTTGTGTTGGGGGTTTTTCATAAAATAACTAGAGAAATGAAGACGACATTTGGGCTATGGGGTCTGTAATAAATAGAATACATCATCAAACCTGATACTATTCAGAGGAAAAGGCTAAATCGGGCAGTAAGTGTGAGTTTATATCTGAAAATTTTGCATGAAATCATAGGAAAAAGAAACACATAACTACATCAGAGCATTACAGAGATGAATTTTGAATAAGTTAAGAAGAAAGAAACACAGTCTAAGTTGCTAAGCCAAGAGAATCAAATAATGAATTATGGGCCTCTAAATCTCCAATTTAGACAGAAAGAACTGTAAATGAAATGTATGCTTACAGGAAATACATATTATGAGAGGAAAACAAGACTCATATCACTATCAGTTAGAATCTTTTCATAAACAATCCAAAATCTGCCTCTGCATTTATATATTCATTCTAGCCCCAAAATTTACAAAAGTTTTTCTTGCATAGAGGGCAGGCTCCTCTTTTCTCCATGCTTTCTATATCCTCGAGAAATGGATGTTGTCAATACATTACAAATTAATCCATTTGATGAGGAATTGCAACGTTAAGTATCCTTGTTGAATCACACTTTAAAATTTATTCAAGTAAGATACTAAAAATGCTCATAATTGAGTCTCACTTCATTGGATTATACTCGAGGATAGATCCATTAATTTTTTTCTCTCGATCCATTGCCACAAGGGCTGCATCTAAGTGCATCACACCCTTTAAAATAATGGGTTGTGATATCTTTATTTTCTGATATTGAGTAAGAATTTGTTATCCACTATAAGATGGTATTCTAGTCTTTGGAATTGATTGAGGAATGTAGGATGGGCATGGAAACATACATCAACATTATCCCTCACTATATATCTAAATTACAAGTGATTTCATGTGATAATCCTTGGCTTGTTGTAACAAACCTTGCCTAAGATGGCTTATGAAAAGTATTCAAGGCTTAGACGGATTTCTATGTGAGTTATATAAAACCATATAGGATGTTCTAGGTATAAAACCATCTAGGATGTTGTGGGCTCTAATCTCTTATACATATTCCAACAAGATAATTGAACCAAATCGTTAGGTGAGATATTCAATAAAAGGAGTATAAACATCATTCTTAAATATAGTGACCGTATATTGATAAATAGTCAGTAATATATAGCCATGCTTAATGTCTCATAACAAAATTTGGCGTAAGGCCATGTCACCCCGAGTGAGATGTTTTCTCCCTGAGATTATTTGACCAAAGAAAACCAACGTTATTAAGGGCCTATATATTTTAGATAACATTATTGTAATATGGGAAAGTATGAAGTGGGAATGATAGATTGACTTCAATATGTTATTTTAAAGATTGTATTTGAAGAAACCTTTGATTAGGTGGATAGTTTCTTGTTTTGGTCATGTATATGAACTTGGATTTGGTCTCTTTTTTAGAAATTCTATGTAAAATTTTATTTTTTATTCCTTGATGACATGATTTGTTATTAATGGGGTTATCTCTTAAGATATCAATCTCTATAGATCCATTCCCCAATGATACATGTTATCACCATAACAATTTTCAGACAAGATCCGAGTCTCGAGAATTTAGCAAGAGCTACATCGTCGTGGAAGCCTGATAGTTTGGAGAATTGATAATTTAGAGGACAGGGACATATCTGGTAGCGTATGGACGAATATAGTGGAGGCGTAAAAGGTATAACTCGACAGAACGTCGATTATAAAACGACTCAGATCAACGGTTGGAGCCCATATCGGGTAGTGAACTTGCACGGGACTTAACCATGTAAAGGCGGATTGGGGAAAACCATTGTGGTTTTTAAAATTGATGTGCGGTGCCTCCAAAGATACATCGGGGCAAAAGGCGGGTTTCCTGAAACCACTTTCGCCAAAGCCCTGATGTCACAAGTTTCAATATGTCAAATCAACCAGTCGTGGGGCAGGCGATGGCTGGTCAGAATCACCCTGTTTCACTCGTTCGGTACTTCACAACCATATGATGTCAGGTGAACGTCGCTGTCACACACCCACTACGGCATAATAAATTTTTCGCCTTTTCTCGAGGGACAGAATCCCCGAAATCCTACGGGGCTTAGCACAGGCTAGCTCTTCCCTTTTTTCCACCTTCATGCGATCGTTGATCATGATCACAGGCCAAACAACTAGGCACCGTTTCGCATTTCATGACTCAGCGATATAAGTGGGTCGAGTCTTTCGACTCTGCAAACCTTGAAACATCGTAACACCAAAAAAGGCTTCGATCGGAAATTAGCCCCCTGGGCTATGCCCTGGCCCGTATGACCACTTCTCATTAGACCGCAGTCTTATTCCCTTCAGGACTTATCAGTACGAGAGTCCGACTTCTTGTCAACGGGACTCCCGAATTCCAAAAATGGCCTTTGTCACATTAGCCCTCCTGGCTATGCCCTGATCTAGGTGACCACTCCTCATAGGACCTCCGTCCTCTTTCTTTCAGAATTTATGAATACAAGAACCCGACCTCTTGTCAACGGGACTCCCGAATTCCTGATTTGCGAAATTTCGATGGACTCTTCCTTTCAGCACTCTCTCGAAATCCTGGATTGTTGCCACGTGTCCTCCCTCAGATGGACGGTCCTCGTTGTTTAGCGATTTCGCAACTTGCGACCCCTAGTGACACAGATCCTCTGTCAATTCGAATCCCCGGTATCCGAAATACCGATGGACTCTCGATCTTCGCCACGTGTCCTCCACGGATGGACGGTCCAGATTGTTTCGGGACTTCGCCAGGTGCGAAGTCAAAATGCTCACCTTCCTCTTTTGTTTCCCGATGTCCGAATCCCCGAAATGGGTGATCTCGCGACGCGTGTCCTCCCTTAATCGAACGGTCTAGATCTATTTCGGGACTTCCACCATGGAGTGTCCCGATCTCTTGTCTTCGAGACTTCCGAAATCTCGAAGTCCGAATCCCCGAAATGGGTAATCTCGTGACGTGTATCCTCCCTTAATCGGATGGTCCAGGTCTATTTTGGGACTTTCACCATGGAGTGTCTCGATCTCTTGTCAACGAGACCTCTGAAATCCTGAAGTCCGAAATCCTGAGATGGGTGATCTCGTGACATGTGTCCTCCTCCCGGATGGACGACTCAGATCTATTTCAGTACTTTCATTGTGAAGTTTCCCGACCTCTCGTCATCAGGACTTCCGAAATCCCGAAGTCCAAAATCCCGATACCAACTCCTCTTTCGGGACTTTCGCCTCTGTTCACGAGGGCTTAACCCTCATGCATCTCCTGACAGATCCAACGGCTGTCGGGTTTTCTAACTAAGATCTGACGGTTCAGATCTGTCCTGCGCTGTGCACTCTCCCGCTGCTCCCGGGACGTGGAAAAACCAACGGTCCAGATACTCCCATGGACCTTGGGGATCTACGGTCCCAATTTCTTCGCTACTCACGAAGATAAAGGAAAAGGGTTAAGGCATTTAACGCCCTCGTTTCTTCCTCCAATCTAATGGTCATGAATTACCGCAGATCTTCCGATAGGATCTCGTCCGTCGATCGATACTTATCCCTACGCTGCCATTTCAGGATTTCAAGAGGATCATTCTTCCTCGTACAGGGTTACTAAGACTTGTGCCTTCAAATCCTTTTCCAGGTTCTTGGTAAGCTTTCCAGGAAGGGTATCTCTGTGGAGAGATCTATTCCAGGTATTCCTGGGGATGAATAAGGGCATAGATTTCCCAAAAGCAGACTTGAAGTCCAAATTAATTCAATATGCATATATATATATATATATACAAATATATCTATAAACATAAGCCATACGTGGTCCTTCCAATAAAAGCATGCAACCACCATTTCTAATCAAAACACCACACATACAGTCTTATACTCAAACCATTCATAAACTGCACAGACTATGAGCATACATGTCAGCATATAAATTTCAAGATGCAAGATGTAAAACACTTATCAGAAATAACACCCGATGTGATTGCAACTGCTGAGAGGGGTGCTCGTTTCCACCCAACCGTAGGCTCAGCGACTCCCAACGGATTTACCACTAGCCACCCCCGAGCTGAGACCACGATGCTACGAGACTGAGTCTCTGTTTTCTAGTGATCGAGAACGAAGGTTACTCTCCTTCTTCTCCGCTATCACTCACTCTGTATTTTTCCAGAGTTTTTTTCCTTCTTTCCCTCGCGTCTCCCCTTGATCGCCCACTCTTCCTGCCTTTTCTCCTTTCGGCGAGGTTGCGTGTGGCACGATTTTCCTCGCGGTGGTCAGGTCTGAGGACTCTACGAATGGGCGGTTCACCCCCATCCCTCATTACTCATGAGGAGCCATTTACCTACCAACCTGGCGAGTCATTTAATTTGGGGCCAGCGAGCCGCTCTTGGTTCTCTGAGCCAGTGAAGTCCAAATATGGTATTGGTTTCGATGGAAGTTAATGCCACCTTTCCAGGTGCCTTCCACCACCTTTCTTCAACCATCATGGTCTTTTTTTCATCACATCCCCTCTCAGCAGTCCTGCAATATATATATTCATAATATTATTCACATTCATCGACTTTTTTCACAAGGTCCATTCACATCACAGATTCACATTTATGAGTTTTCCACAATACTTGGCCAGTATAGTTATTTTTACAGACTGGAGGAAATAGGGTGTTACAGCTGCCATATAACGAACTCGAAAGCTAATCATTTGAAATGGATTAGCCAAGCATGGTAAACCAACATACCTGTAAGTGAATCTGTCAGTGATTCATGATTGGAACTCTATAACTACCGATTCTCAAGTATGGAGGCATCATATCATCCATAAACGTAGTAATCTCCAATTTTGCTCGATTCTCTAATTTCTGTAGGAACATTTTGGTGTCCACGAAATTGGGATACATGGACAAAGCTATATCCAGTGAAACCGGTCATTCAGGCAACATGGCAGATTTACCTACGAGTAAGAAGGAAAGGGTAATTGCATGTATATTAGCGACTAAATTCCACACAGAACCTGCTACAAACTCAAGATTGGAAGTCAGGATAAATCCCATTATGAGGGATCTATTCATCAACAGGCAAGCTGTAAAAAAGAAATGGAGAAAATGACAGAAGAAAGAAACCATATCTGAAATGGATGAAAGTGTTGGAGAGAATCAACCGACTTGGTTGGATACTCTAAAGAAGGAGATCGCTAATCTAAAATGAACTCTCAGGTGGATATAAGTACATCCCAACAAGTTTTGGACAAATGGCGCCTAGATATGATGAACCTGTTCCTAACGGTCCCTCTAAAATAGGGTAACGGTTATTATAAATCATTCCTCCTTGTAACTTATCTCTAATTTTAGAATGATGAGAAGTTTGAACGTTTTGAATTCCACGAAGAAACCTTCTCTCTATATATATTATCTCGAGGATATAGAAAGCATGGAGAAAAGAGGAGCCTACCCTCTGTGCAGGAAAAACTTTTGTAAATTTTGGGGCTAGAATGAATATATAAATGTAGAGGTAGATTTTGGATTGTTTATGAAAAGATTCTAACTCACAGTGATATGAGTCTTGTTTTCCTCTCATAGTATGTATTTCATGTAAGCATACATTTCATTTACAATTCTTTATGTCTAAATTGGAGATTTAGAGGCCCATAATTCATTATTTGATGCTCTTGGCTTAGCAACTTAGACTGTGTTTCTTTCTTCTTAACTTATTTAGAATTCATCTTCGTAATGCTCTGATGTAGTTATGTGTTTCTTTTTCCTCTGATTTCATGCAAATTTTCAAATAGAAACTCAGACTTACTACCTGATTTAGCCTTTTCCTTTGAATAGTATCAGGTTTGATGATGTATTCTATTTATTCCAAACCCCATAGCCCAAATGTCATCTTCATTTCTCTAGTTATTTTATTAAAAACCCCCAACACAAACCAAATCTAGCCACTGATTTCCATAGATATATCAAATAAATACCCTTTGACACGAGAGAGCCCTCTCTGAGTTGAGCAGGCTAGTGCCTTAGCTCTAAAGCTGGTTGAAACGGTTACCTATGTCGTTTGTCTATTCAGTCAGACAAAATTTACAAAGTGCTAACATTTTGGCGTCGTTGCCGGGGACGAAATTGAAAATTTTTCCCTGGGAAGAACGACATGGTTGAGTTCTAAGGTCTGAGAGAAGAAGATACTTAGGCACATATTGGTTGTATTCCTGCTCTGGCGACTCCACACATATTGGCTTCCACTTTCCTTGTCCTCCCACTGTCTTTATCAGATGGTTATGATCAGTTTAACAATTGAGATTGACGGCTTGCGTGATTTCAACGATTTTAGCTTCAGGATTTCTTGGATGACTTAAACTTCTTTATACCCTGAGGGTCAGCACCGAATGACCACCACAAAACTCACTAACCTGATCAAACAACTAAGGATGATTGGCTCAATCTAACGGTTGAGATTTAATCTCTCTCGATCGCTGGCTTGATCCAACATTTGTGATTGATCCCAATATGGATATAACGGTTGTAATGCTTATGATTCTTTATACTGGATTCCTCTGCACCTTGCACTCTGTCTTATGCGCGATCATTGGGCTACCTCTCCTGAGCTTCAGGATCTGCAATAATTTGACATCAATGCCCTATCTTTGACATCAATGCCAACACCATAACACCAAGTCCAACATGGTTGGCACATGGTATGGTATGGTGTTGATGTACATGGTTGATGTGCATGGTTGGCACATGGTATGGTACATGTGTTGATGATATAGGTCTGGTGCATGGTTGATTCTCTTGTTATGGTACATGGTTGATGGTCCAGGTTGTGTCATGGTTGATGCATGATACATGTTGGTACTTGGTTGAGACACATATCTTGTGATGGTATGTTGTTGATCTTGGTACATGCTTGGTAGAGGCATGTGTTGGTGATCTTGGACATCTAGTCGATAGGTGTCCTTGGAGTATGATCCATGTGAGAGGATGTGGTTGAGTATTGGTAATAGTGACATGTTGGATAGGTTGAAGTGACAGGTTGTACAGGTTGATGTGACAGGTTGGATACAGTGACAAGTTGATTACAGGTTGATTGATATATCAATGAAAGTGATTGTGGTAGTGAAAATTTGGAATACACTTATATTTTAGGGTGGTTGGACGGGGAAATGAAAGGGGGTTGTATCCTCCTTCTAATTGGACCCAGAGAATCAGGGAGTTTTAGCTTCCTTTAAGTTGGAGCCTGAGAATCAAGGGGTTGTAGCTTCCTTCTGGTTGGAACCAGAGAATTTAGGGAGTTGTATATTCCTTCAGATTGGAGCCTTAGAATAGGGGGTTGGAGCCTCCTTCTAGTTGTAGCTAGAGAATTTGGAAGTTGGTGCTTCCTATGAAAGAATTCTTGATATATATAAGAAATCATTATGTGGTTTTCTCCCATTTGGGTTTCCACGTAAATATTGGTGTATTGTGCATTTGATGTGATGTTGTTGATGTGATGTTTCTTATGATTATATGCTCATGATATATTGAATGAAAACATAGATGATACATTGGTGATAAATTGTTGAACATTGTTGTTAAAGTGAAATAATACATAATGTGGTTAAAAGTAGTATAAAGTGCTCATACTGATTCACCCCCACCCCCCTCAGTATTCCAACAGTTACTTATTTTCCTATAGTTGTAACAACCTACTAAAGGGATATAATTACGTTTTCGGTCCCCAGTTTTCAAATTTTAAAAGTCCCAGGACCAATTTTTAGGTAATTATAGGTAATTTCAGGCAATTTTGGGCTCGTTTTCAAGTGGAAAAAGGCTCAAAAAACTTGTTGTTTTTAACTTACAACCACATTAAAACGACATGGTTGTAGCTTTCCAAAGACATTTTGAATCTTAGTTTTCAACATTTTTGCATAAGTCATTCACTAGGTAATTGTTTTGGACCTTAGTTTGCCTCGGGAACAAATTTCGAACATTTTCCCATGGTCATAAGGGAGTGAACAAATTGTTATTCACTTTTGTTAGTTTGTTGGTCCAAAAATTAACAAGCTTATTTTCACCCTCTTGCCCATAAAAAAACAACCCTGGGACTTTTCGACCACCAAGGGATATTAGGGAGGACAATACCCAGGTTGGGTGGTCCTAACAGAGATTTTACGCAAGTCCCTTGCTTCTCCTTCTTCCCCTTTTCACCACCTTAGAAATAAGACCATCTGATGCGTGAGTAGTCTCTGCCTCGTGTTGATCTATTAAAGAGGTTGTAATCGGCTTCACTACTTGATAGGTGGGATCTATCCCAATGGACGAATTTTTATTATAAAAAACACCTTGGAGGTGGTTGAGAAATTGGCTCATATAGAAATCAATACCAACTACATTGTGCACACTCTAGTGGATCGGATATTGGATACCAATTTGAAGGACACCCAACAACATAACATACAACTCTATCAGGTTGTCAAAGTAGGATAACTACTTTAGGAAGGAAAGTGGCTCACCAAGGTTCATATTCAACAAAATTTCCCCCATCTCCTGAGGGAAATTGACACAATGGAGACCATTGCTTCTTAATGGGGGAGGATTGATCTAGGTGGATATCGATGGCCACCCACCTCTTCCATTGACTCATCATGATTCTCCATCTTGGTCATTTTTGTTATGATTTTTAGGTCCTAAACTTTCAAGGTGGTTTTGAGGCCCTAAATGGGTTTTGCTTATACTAGCCCTACCATTAATTGTGCTTCTCAGTTAGATATTCCCAACGAGCTACTAAACACCCCAAATGAAGATTATATGCAAAATTTGCGCCCCCGAGAAGTTGACGCATTAACTAACCATCTCAAGGTCTGCAAACATTTTGGCGATTCACCTCATAGGGTTAGGGTTTTGTACCTTTAGTTTTATTCCTTTATGTTAAAAGGACATTCTTGTAGTCCATTGTATGATCTTTTTGCAAATAAGCGTGGCTGACATCTCTCTCTTTATAGATAAGTTACCACCATTCTAGCCAGTTTTTGTTCTATATTATTCTACTATTTTATTCATTAACAGAAGTTGGGATTCACTGTATTGTTGTACACTCTACTATATTTCTTTGTGTGTTTTATTTTGTTCTCAATATAATCTGGATCACTGAATTACACACACACACACACACACACACACACACACACACACATATATATATATATATAGAGAGAGAGAGAGAGAATATTATTTGATGATTTAACTAATGGGTACATGACAAAGTAGTATCGAAGCTAATCGTTGAATTGGTGAAGGAAAAAAAAATAGTACTTTGTATCCTCAATTAGTGACAGAAGGGACAATGTATGCTACAGAAGGAAACAAACAACATTATTATCTCTAGACTTAGGAAATGTTGACTGCTTCCTTGTTGTAATGTCACTATCATATTGGGCATCCTTCCTCCTAAATGATCCCAACTTAGGTAGCGCCCAAGTCTGCAACTTATGAACCTAAGATTCAATCCATGCATTAGTTTGCTCTAGCTTCATCATATGTGCCTAGTACAAGTGACAATTTTCTTGATCTTATTTTTCCAAGTCCATGGCCATGCCTTCCTCCTTGGTCTTCCATAACTCTTCTTCTATGCCATCCAAGTTACACATAGGCATGGCCAAAGAATATTCTCTGTAACCTTCCCAGTTTGAATCCTCGCAAATTATAATGTAATTGTATAAATGTGAATTAGGTTGGTGAGCCAATGTGTTGGGGTGAAGAGCCCATATTGATTTTAATATGGCTGGGGTCAAATTGTATATTATGAACATTGAAATAATTAATAAAAGTAATAATAGTTGGTTGTGATATGAGAGGGAAGAAAATGATGGGGGGATATGATTCCACAAGAGAGAGAGGTCTAAGGGGGAATTATTCATGGGTATTATTCCAACCCACATTCCTGGAAGTATTATCCTTTTGTATAACCTTATAATTATTGTTGAGTGTTCCCAAAGCCAATCAATAAACTCATGTAAGCGGGTAGGTGTGAGAAGTCACATCCCATAGTTATTGGAGAACATGGGTTGAAGTACAATCCTCTTTGGGAAGAGTGATAATCAAGCAAGCAAGGGATAAGAAAGGAAATTTGTATGCATGATAGGGACAAGTTTTTGCACTCAGTGTTTGGTCAACATGAGAGGAGTTGAGTGCTTGGAAGAGCACCGAACATGTTGTGCTTGAATGAAACCATTGTTTGGTTTCCTTTTATGATAGAAATGTGGTCTGTGTGCTTGTAAAACAAGAAGTAAGTCTGTTGTGATTTTTTTTCTATTGAGGAAATGACTCAAGAGCCTTGTGAAGGCTATTGTGAGAACTCCTGAAGTAGATGATAGTTCCTGGAGTCCCTAGCTAAGATATTCATGGCCAATTGAGTGCATTGGAAGCCTTGATAAATGAATGGTATATCTTGAGGGACTATGAGCAGTGAAGGGGGTACATTCCTTGGGTTGTGCAGGTTGTGGGGAAGAGAGAGTTGTTGGATTGGAACTATTGTCGGAGTTTGGAACTTGGGTTTGGGGATGCTGTGTGTGGAGAGTGGATAGCCAAGAGGGTCGAATCTCCTTGTGGACTAATAGCCTTAGCTCAGGGGTGGTCTGTTGTTGAGGGAAAAGGAATAGCAATGCTTATGGCTAGAAGGTTCATCCTTCATACACAACTAGTTGGTTAATTATTAACATATAAGTTCTCTGTTATGTTATTATGTTTATTTCTTTGTTTAAATGGTTCATATGAGTGTTGTGTACTTGTTGCATGTTTGTTGTATGCTTACTAGATGCATTCATGTTTTTAATACATGTTGTTAGATGCATTTAGAACCACAGTATCAATCAAATGGTTAAATATGTGTGTGATATGTAGCTGTTAAGCTAGAATAAATTAATTAGAAGAAAATCTTATTTTTTAAGTGTGTTTTTTGCTCGTAATGTTCCTTAGTTGGACTAGGGTACGTTACATTATGGTATCAAAGCTTTTCGTTCAAACACTGGACCCATATGGGCCAATAACCTGGTGTGAATTTGGGCAAATTTGTTGTTACGAATTTTGATTTGTGACGAATTTGGGGGAAAACAAAGAAAAATTAGAGTGAAACCCCCAAATTTGTGAGCAAATTCAAGTGTAAATGCCTCAGAACTGTTGAAGAGATGGTACGGGGCATCAATCTGCAGAGTTGCAGAGTTAAAATTCGACTTGGAAGGTTGAAATTCATGTTTTAATGGTAGTTTTATAAATTGGGCAAAGTCTGATGGATTGACAACCAAGATTGTGGTTGATTTTGAGATCAACGACCCATATTCATCCTTAATAGATTTAAAAACTTATAAGGTTTTCCATAGTTTGGCAAGTCTCGAAAATCAACGGTCGAGATTCATTTTTGGGGGTTCGAAAAATGGATTAGATCGAGGATCAAGGTTTGTCAGTAGAGTTGGGAAAAGTCTGGTGAATCAATGGTTAATATCATTATGAATGGATGATCGAAGACCCATATTCATCATGTATTAAGGTTGAAAGTTTCTAAGTGTTGGAGTTCATTAGAAGAATTTGTCGATGCTCGAATCGACGAGATTGCGAAGAAGTTTTAGTTTTCCAACAGAAATCACTGACAGTCGATGAATGGATCGGTGAGTTTGACAAAGAGTTAGGTTGGAAAAAAATAAATCTCCGATCGTCGATGGCCGATCACTGGGGATCGATAGAATTTGGTGAGAGATTTCACGCATCAAAATGAAATCTTCGATCATCGAGGGCAATGATCGGGGGTCGACAGATTTAGTGAGGTGTTCAATTCTTCCAAGAGAAGTTGTCAATCATTAATGAAGGAAAGAGGTGATGATGTGTCATACCACGTCATCATCCATGTGTCATGCCACATCAGCTAGAGTGCCATGTTAGAGTCTACGTGTCATGCCACATCAACATAATTTTCACGTCATCTAAGAAATGATTGATGGTCAGGTCAGACGAATTGGAGAAGTGTTTTCATATGCCAATAGGAATGGTCGATGATTGATGACCAGGTCGGTCGAATTGATAAATTGTTTCATCAACTAACGAAAATCATTGATGGTCGATAGACAATGGTCAGGTTGGTCGATTTAGCAATGTATTGCAAATCGTTTGTCAAAGGAAAGGATTGATGGATGACAGCCAGGTCGATAGTTTTGGAAAAGTGTTGCGAGGATCCAAAGGAAAACGTTGAGTGTCGATCATCGATGGAGCTCAGAACAACAGTCCATATTGTTTCGACTTGGGTGATCGATAGTGGAGATTGATCTGCATGCTTGTGAAAGGTCTAGTGGATCAACGATTGTGATTTATTCCGATTTTGAGATCAACAATGTAGATTTAAGGATTGTTATAACAATAAAAAAATATTTTTTCTACGAAATTTTATCATTCTTGAAGGTCATAAACTTGCAGAGTGTTTTTGAGGGCCTAAATGACATTTTTAGGTAGTCAAAAGTCACTTTGAACACTGGATACCATGGTACATCATGTCTTTGTAGCTTAAATAAAAAAGCATTGACAAACTTTCCAATGAATACTCTTCTAAATCAAAGCATCTTATTTGCTTTGACCTAACAAAAATCTTAGCCTCATCCCCTCATTACTCTTCCTGACTCATTCAGGAAGCCCTGGAAATTGAAAAACATCCTAACAACTTTAATCGCGAAGATGGTTACAAACTTAGCCACTCTTGGAAACCCACCATTCATCTTCTTGATCATTTAGCTCCAATTTTGTAAGTTCCCCCCACCCACTCCCTTCCCCTTAGCATACCAAGTTCGTTGTTTCTTTATGCTCCTATCGTGACATCCCATCTCCTTTCCCTCCGAATTATTCCCCCAATTTCTTATTTTTAGCGCTTGTTGTTCTCCTTTATATTTCCCTCTCTCTTTTCTATTCCCCCCCCTCATTTCTAACATGATCTCCCCTATTTCTTTCTCAGTCACTTCCTTAGTCTCCCTTATCATTATATTCTTTTTCTATTTAAAATTAATGTGTCTTTCTCTCTCTTTAGTTATTATCCTTTCCTTTTTAATACGATCTTTCTCCTATATCTTTATGTCATTTCCTCATTATTGCTCTTTCAATCGTCCAACTTCTTTGATTATCTCATCTTCTTCCCCAATCTTAAAATTTATTATTTGAATTTAATCTATTCTCGACATTAATTAAAAATATTTATTATTAACAATTTTACCTAATCTGACTAATCTCAACATTTCTCTAGCCTTCACATTTCAGTCTCTCTATTTTAATCTTATCCATCGTTTCTTCCTTTCTCTACCCTAATATTAGCCTTCCTCCTTTCTCTACCCTAATATTAGCCTTCCTCACACTTTATATATTTTTTACCTTTTATATTATATTTCTTTACTCATAAACTTCTATAAACATCCCTAGACATTATTCTTTCTCCTCATTTTTGTCTTTCTCCTCTCTCTCTTCTATTATTTTATTAATATTACCCTTCTCCGCCTATTATTCTCCATAAATAGTTTAATATTACTTCTCCCTCCTTGACTCCAACTTATCCTTTACCCAATACTTTATCCCAATTCTTTATGTTAATCTAATAACTTAATAATATTATAATTTAGTTTAATTTATTTATTATTTCTCTCAATATTTTATCATTAATTTAATTTAATTTAATATTATAAATTATTCTCTATTAATTTAATATATTTTATTATTTTATTATTTTTTATAATTATTATTCGCAACAAACTCTCTACCTAATGCCAACGACCTCTCTCTCTCTCTCTCTCTCTCCTATGTTTACCCCAACACTCTCTTACATCATATCAACTTTCTTTTGTCCGTGGTGATGGGTGGAGTGTCCACCCGAAACGTTGGATGTTTCAAAAACTCCACACAATTCTTATCCTTAAGTTTTTTGCAACATTATTATCCTTGTGTATAATCTTCTAATTGTTGTTGAATGTTCCCAAAGCCAATCATTAAACTTGTGTAAGAGGGTGGGTGTGAGGAGTCACATCCCATAGTTATTGGAGAGCATGGGTCGAAGTACAATCCTCTTTGGGAAGAGTGAGAGTCAAGCAAGCAAGGGAGAAGAAAGAAAATCCGTATGCAGGATATGGACAAGTTTTTACATGCAATTTTTGGGCAACGAGAGAGGAGTTGAGTGCTGGGAAGAGCACCATCCATGTTGTGCTTGAAGGAAAACATTGTTTGGCTGTGTTTTATGCTGGAAATGTGGTCCGTGTGCCTATAAAATGGGATGTAATCCTATAGTGCATTTTTTTCTTTTGAGGAAATGGTTCAAGAGCCTTGTGAAGGTTGTTGTGAGCACTCTTGAAGCAACTGATAGTTCTTGGAGTCCCCAACTAAGAGATTCCTGGCCAACCGAGTGCACTGGAAGCCCTGATAAATGAATGGTACAACCAAAGGGACTATGAGCAGTGAAGGGGATACATTCATTGGGTTGTGCAGGTTGTGGGGAAGAGAGAGCTATTGGATTGGAATTGTTGCTGGAGTTTGGAACCTGGGTTTGGGGTTGCTATGTGTGGAGAGTGGATAGCCAAGAGGGTTGGATCTCCTTGTGAACTCACAACCTTAGCTCGGGGGTGGCTTGTTGTTGAGGAAAAATAAACAACAATGCCTATGGATGCGAGTTTCATCCTTCGTACACAACTGGTTGGTTAATTATTAACAAATAAGTTCTCTATTATGTTATTATGATTATTTCATTGTTTAAATGGTTCATATGAATGTTGTGTGTTTGATGTATGCTTACTAGATGCATTCATGTTTTTAATATATGCTTTTAGGTGCATTTAGAACCATGGTATTAGTCAAATGGTCAAATGGTATTAGTCTGTATGATCTTTCGCTGACAAGCTACAAGAAATTAATTATAAGAAAATCTTAATTTTTAAGTGTGTTTTCCACTTGTAACGTTCCTCAGTTGGACTGGGGTACGTTACATGCTCCAAGTCTCAAAGACTCAATTATGCCTTGTTGCCTCAAGCTTTCTCTTGTCCATGAGTTTAACTTATCACCGAAGTCCATTCCTCCCTTCCAAGTCATGGTGAAGAGTGCCTGAAGTCTTCAAGGTCAGTGTGGATATACTGTCTCGGTTTCACACTACACCAAGGCATTAAGTTTTCATTTTCTAGTCTTCAAGTCACTCTTGTGACTGCTTAGCAACTTGTCTCAAAGCCTTCTCCTTTGCCTCAAGTTCCTTCCAAAGAAGAGTGCTTCAATATCACTTGTTATGGTGAAAGAGTACCAAAACTGTCACAAAATTAGCTTTCATACCACATGTCATGGATCTACAATCTACATAATTTTTTTTTTGCAAACTTGAGTTTGTCTCAAGTTTGTTTTGGCAGCTAAGGTCGTATGGAATTGCCTCACCTTGATCATCAAGGCTTGACCAAGTTGCACCTACTATAACAAGACTATGTCTCTTCACTTAAGGTCTACCCATTATTTCACCTTAAGCAACAATCTATCAAATGTAACTAAGTCCTACTCAACCAAGTTCATTCAATAGTAAGTGCACATTCAATTGCGACCTTTAAAACTTCCCAACAATAAGTTAACACTTGGCCAATATTTCAATACTTGGACAGCACAAAACAAAGCAAGGAACAACGACATCCAACAATCATAAAGAATCCACAACACACATTATAGGCAACACCCAAGGAAGGTGCCTTAAACTTTATTTAGATGAATAATGTTACACATATACAACAAGGGAGTTGCAGCCTCCTACTTGCAACTCTATTACATATGTAAAATGAATCTAAGACAAATAAACCTTCTGCCTATTGCCCAACAGACTTGTACAATCCAACTCCTTAAGCAACCACGTGCCTACCTCTTAGAGGTCATGCCTTCTTCTTCTTCTCACTCAGCCAGTGCAATTCGCCCTACTATGCCTGACCTTGAACTTAGCACAATTGTAGAGCTTCTTTACACTCATGGTGAACGACCAATCACTTCTTGCCTTAGCACTTTTGAGGTGTCCTCCTTTTATATGAGACTTGCTTTGCATTTGCAAGCCTCTTCATTCTAAGGTGGACCTAAGTGCTATCTATCAACTAGCTTCCCTTTGATGACTTGTCCACCAACTATACATGTCCAACAAGTGCGCCTGATAGTGTGCCCAGGTCCACCCAAGTCGCCCCAGGTCTGGCCAATCCACCCAAGTCTGCCCTGTCCATCCAACTGTGCCCAAGTGCATCCAAGTTCACCCAACTACACCCAACTACACCCAAGTCTGTCTAACTACACCTAACTATGTCCAAGTGCATCTGACAATGCACTCAAGTGCATCTGGTGGATGCATTCCTAACATATGTGCACCTAATGAGTGCATCCCACAATTGGACTCCATAGATACTTGTGCCCAAAAGCACTTTTGTTGTCCATTGTAACCTCGAAGCGTGGGATGCCCAACTCATTTGGTCTGCATGTAGTCTATGCACCCAAGCTAGTCAAGTTATCTATGTCAATCTTGTCCGTAATGCGTAGTGCATGTTTATAGACGAGGTTGTTCGCAACAACCCTCTTTCCATTTCCTTGCTAAGTTCCCTTCCAAGCTTCTCTTGATGCATTCAACTAGTACGAGATGCCAAGGTTTATGGTGTGCCCAATTTGAACAAGGGTGCTTGACATGTCCATGGTGTCCCTGGCCTACAGATCAATGCACTCCAAAACTAACCCTTCTAGCCATCAATTTTCCACTATGTCCATCTATGCTAGTCAATGACCATCAAAAAAATCATACAACAAAAGTTACCAAACCATTCAAAACTAAAACCTTACACTACCTTTCAATTAAAAGAATATATCAAAAACACAAAAAATAACTTTTCAAAACTTTACTGAAACATTACACCCTATCAAACTTTACTAAAACACCACACCCTATCAAACAACTAAACATGACCTTTTCAAAACATGAAACCAAAAACTTTACTAAAACACCACACCCTATCAAACAACTAAACATGAGTGAAACATAACCTTTCACAGCATAAAAAGAAATATTCACCACTTTATAGCATTGCAAAACCTAACTCCACCCATGCTATGTTAAAAAGTCAGGACACTTCCACATCACTTCTACATCGAATGTTAAAAAAGTCAAGACACTCCCACATCACTTCTAAACATTGAGCTTCCACATCTATCAACAACTTTCCAACGTGGACAAACTCACACTAGTTTTACCAACACCCCTAACATGACAATCAAGGTAAAATAGTGCACCAAATTCAAACGCTTCCAACTACCGTGATGCTTCATTGATGGGCCATGATTTCTTATCCATTTTTTAATTTTCCAG
>ML812562.1:0-10048 GCA_009831015.1 Picea engelmannii
TGCCCTAGTTGCACCATAAACTTAACATTTTATATATGTTCAAAATAAATATTAATTCTCCAAGTACATATTTGTTAATAAGTATGAAGTGGTTGATTATATAAATGTCAACATTATTGGCGACATGTTAATACTCTTTTGAAAACAAGGGCAACAAGGTTGCTCATACTGCCTCCTGAGAATTTGTGTTGAAGGCAGTATGAGCAGCCTTACACCTATCAAGTCAATCGTGTTTGTACAAAGAAACACCCCACCGCCAGCGTGCCCCACAAGCTTTAGCAGAACTCATACTTCTCAATTAATTTGAAACCTCGAAATAAGTGAAGTCTCCAATAACACTATAAAGTTATGAGCCAATGAAATCTAACAAAACTAAGTTTTTTTACATATTAAAAAATAAAATTTTAAGTTTCGTATGTTACACATTAGGTTCTTTACAAAAAATTTGAAGTCAAACTGAATTAATATAACAGTCAAAGCGAAATCATCGCTATATAATGTCGGAGGCAGTACAATAAGACATTGTGAGTGTTTGAATTAAAGTAGTTTTAAATTGACTTTCAACATATGTTAGAGATATGTCTAGCAATTTCTTTGTTGCCATGCGAGGTACATGAAGAAAGATGGAAAACTTAAAATATAATTTCATATATTACTTAGGATGGAGTGAAGACGATAGTTGAACATAAATCAAATACAAAAATATTTACTTTTATTTTGAATCGTCACATTGCTTGGTTTAATAATATGAATATTTAATTAGAATAATGGCTAAGTGTTAATTTCAATTACTTGAAGTCATAATAACTTGAAATTATGTTAAAACAATGAACCAAGTTATTACTCTTAACATACTATGACATAATATAAAATTGTTTTCAAACAAATTATAGAATGTTCTTAGTTAAATTTCTCCATATTCTTTAGATCAAAATTGTCTTACACAATAAGATTAGAGAAATCACTCAAATTCCAGTAAAAAACATATGAATTAATTGAAAGGCGCTTTGAATTACTACTAAACACAATGCATTGCAAAGTTGGACATGATCTTAGACAAACTATTTGAAATTGACTCAATTCATATGTGAAATAACAACAATTAATGAAGAATAACAATTACTAATTTCCTCAAAATATTTTGCGAGATATTGTTGTCAATGTTAAAAGACCAAAGAAATTTACCAAAAATATTATGAATTACTCTTAAAGTATTAAGGCAAAATACTTGAATCAACCTCAGCGACAGAGTGATGTAAAAGAAACAAATATTGTTTGCCTTAAATACCACACCATGTACTTTTATAAATTCCAGAAGCCTAAAGAATTTAATCCGAGACAAGACAATCTAATATACTAGGAACAAAAGGCAAAGGTAAACTCACTAATTCTAACTTAGCTTTTGGATATCCAACATGTAAATTGTCCCCAATTTTTGTGTTTTGATTAAAGGAAATAATTGGCTACAAATCGCACTAACTTTTGTATTTTTTGTGCATAATATAATGAAAGAATCATTGTAAGGAACACATAAAGAAGGAGAAAGAAGCATCAATATGCATAGTAAATGAACTTACTTATCCTAAATATTATAGTCATGAAGCTCCCTTACAACCACTAGAACATAAATGCAATTGACTTCTCCTTTTATTTTCGAGGGTTTTGACACATTTGGAATGAGCGCCACATGAGAAAATTATATTTGAAGTTGAGAAGCACATTTCTCGATGGTGACATTGTTGCAGTAAAATCTAAGCTAAATCTAGTGACCATATGCGACTTAAAAATTAATTAATTAAAAGTGGTTTATGTAATATATTTATTGTATATATCGAGTCACCAAGATGAAATTCAAACCTCTATAGACAATCTAAAAAAAGTGAGTAGGTTGAATCATTAATTACCGTTGATCTTCTTTCCCTGAAGAGACATTGAACAAAGTCAAACCATTAAAACTTATCTACTTCATCCCCATGGCCACAAAAGATCATATCTAGCTATAAAACATAAGCAATACCACACATCACACTAGATAAGACTGTAAAAAATTAATGGTTATTATTAATTTATGCAAATACATAACATTGTGACATAGCACCTCCATTCTCGGTAATATTGAGAATGGTGTATATTAACATATTTTTTAAACCACATAATTAATCAAATGTGAAATTATCTTATCATGAATATAAGCTATAATTATTTAATTTATGTCTGCCTCGCAAAAAAACATAATTTCATTATAAATATTAAAATTACATTTTGCTTATGCGATACCACATTCCAAAAATATCCCCAAAGGGTTCATCCAACATCATTTGTTTTCATGATCCATCACGTCTCTCATATTATTCCTAAAAAATACACAGAAAAAACCTTTGAACCATTATCCATTTAAAACCCATGAGCAAACAAAAACTAGTTAAAATAAAGATAAACATGAGCTATAAGAAATTCATCAAGTTGAAAAAACATTAAAATAAAGGGGCATGATGGTAATATGAACATAGACCAGATATAGATCCTTGAATAATCTAGTTATCCACATCCACATGTAACCCGACCTTTGAAATCTCATCTATAGCCATGTTTCTTTTTTTGAAAATGTAAGCAAAAGATATTATGGTAAAAGCTTAACAAAACAGCTTGAACTCATCGTAAATTGGTCGTAGAGTATAATTTTTAGTGTCAAATAACCCCTTCATCCAATTTACAACAACCGAAGTGTCACCAAAGATCTTAATTTTACGAGTGTCTTTTTCAACTACTCGCATAACTAACAATTTTAGGGCCATAAGATCTGCAAAATTATTCAAGCCACCACCCAAACCTACTTTAAACTTGAAAAAATGGCGCAGCCCTCCAACACTGCAAACAACATTTCCACCTTGACCTGCACCATCAAAATATGCCCAACATCATCATTTATCAATCTATTCTACCCTACTAACCCTATGAGGTTTCACTTTTGAGACTTGATTAATACCATCAAAGATAGATAAACCATGAATAACACATTTATAAAGAGAGATATTGATTCAGATTTAGGAGCGGAATGAATTGATTAACAAACTGAATACAATAAACACAAAAGTATGGAGAACAACACATATATGCAGTGAATAATATCTTCTAGTGAATAAATTAAATAGGTTGAAACTGTAAAACTGCAGAACTGAAACAACTTGCTCGAATGGTGGTAGCTATCTCTGAGAAGAGATGTGTTGCTACATGCATCCATCTAAGAAGAATGATTACAATGAGGCTCCAAAGGAATTTTTTATTACTCATGAATGCCAAAACCCTAGACATCCAAAAACCTAAACCTAGGAGGTGAAACACAAAAAGTCATGTGGGCCCCTATGGGTAAGTTGGTACCTCAATTTCCTGGGGTCATAACTTTTGCATACAACCTTTGTTTTAAGTGCGTGATAGCCCGTTGGAAAGGTATTTTCGAGAACTACACATTATGCCATCAAACTCTAACTTCGTCTACAAATTGACTATGGCAAGCCAAAAAAACACAGTTTAGGGCCCAAAAGGCCTTAGAAGTATAGAGAGATGTGTTGACCTGAAAGCATCCAAAATAAGCAAGTTGGATTAGGTGGGAGGCCACCAGTCTCCTCCTGGAATATGTGTAGAGCTTCAAACAACCCCAGAAGTGTAGAACCCATAATTACAAAGAAGTATAGAAGAACGTGTTGAACTAAAAACTGTCAAGGGGAGCCAGTTGGAATAGGTTGGTGGCCACCAATATCCACCTGGATCATTCCTCCCCCTTTAGGAAGCAATGGTCTCCATTGCGATGATTTCCCTCATCAGGTGAGGAATCTTTTGTTGAATTTGGACTCGGGTGAGCCACTTGCCTTGGTGTAGGAGTTTGTCTGCCTTGAAAACATGATAAAGTTGGATCCTATGTTGGCAAGTGCCCTTGACCTGTGTGTCCACTATCTTATCAGTGGATGCTTGTTCCATGCAGTCATGGTTGAGCTTTGTTGGTGTTAGTTGTTCTTCGATCTATGAGGTGTCCAATAATGGTGGAAAATATGGCCGAAGGAGGTCCACATTGAACACCGGGTGCAAGCTGTTAGAAAAACAGGATCGCGGAGCAATAAAATAAAACAAATGCGGAAATAAAATACAAAATATACATAATACAATAGAGACACAGATATACTTGATTCACCCAGTGTGGGCTACATCCACCAGAGAAACTGCCAGGTCCTTCCTTTATTATTATCCAGCAAATAAAGGGATACAACCTACAGCAAACCCATTGTAACTTCCTCTTTGTTCTCTCACAGTCTCCTATCTCATAATACAATATTCGTTGTCATCCTTAGCCGCAATACATTTCCCTCGTAAAAGAGGGTTTCCTTCTAGGGACAAAAACCCTAACATAATTTCTACCATTAGATCTGCGACCTTATAATGAACGGTCCAGATTTACAATGAAATTACAATATACTTTTACAAGGCAATTTTTCCTTCGGGGACCCGCTTGCCCCTAGAACTTGTAGAGGGGGTAACCCCCCTCTACACTCCCCCACATGGAAGAGTGTACATTCTTCTGGGGTGTAAAGTCTTCATGGGGTATAAACACGACTGAAAACAAAGACATCTGCATCTGGAAGATAATTAGGCTCCACAACCAACACAAGCCAAGGAAGGGTGGAGTGTTGAGCTCAAAAGCATTGCTACCCATAGCCTTCATGATAGTGTAAGGCCCATAGCAAGTGGGTGGAGCTTCCAATGGGTCCCTGTTCGACGCTCTTTCTGCAAATGTAACCATACCTTGTCTCCAACCTGAAACTAGTGTCGTATCCTATGTTGATCATGGAGTTTCTTGTACTTAGCATTGGCTTTCTGCAAAATGTCATGGACCTATTGGCAGATGTGTTGAACCCGCTCAATGAATCTGGTGTCTTTTTCGGTCTCAGACTGAACATGGGAACATTCTATCTCTGTGGTTGCAGGAGGTAGTGCAACATCAATGGGACCCAAGGGTTGGAATCCCAACCCCACCTGAAATGGGTTATGGTCGGTGGAGCTATGGAGAGCCCTGATGTAACTGTGTTGAACATAGAGGAGACTCTCATCCCATGTACGTGGATGCTTAAGGTTGTACATGCACAAAATGTGCACAATCATCCGATTGACGACCTCTATTTGGTCGTCTGTTTGGGGGTGGAAAGCAATGGATTTAGTGAGCTTGGTGTCCAATAGTGACCAGAGACTCGACCAAAATGTGATGAGGAACATTTTGTCTCGGTCGGAGATCATGGTCTGTGGTATCCCAAAATGGAACCACACTCGTTCGAAGAAGAGCTTGTTGTGATGTTCTTCTTGCAGGCTGTGGGGATGTCTATCTTCGAAAACCCATCAACGACCACAAATACACAATCATTGCCTTGCTTGGTGGACGAAAGGTCAGACATGTAATACATCGAGATGGATTCCCAAGGCTTCTCAGGAGTAGGACGAGGGGTGTATAAGTCTTGCTTCTTGATGGTTGGCTTGGCAATGGCATAAGCAATGCAAGATATAATATACTTGTTGATGTCCTGTCGAAGTTTTGGCTAATAAAAATGTTTCTGTAGAACGACCACAGTTTTCTCCATGCCAAAATGTCCTGCCATCCAACTTTGGTGGGCTTCCCAAATCATCTTTGCAAGCTCGCTTGCAGGAACACAGAGATGTCCCAGATGGCATAACAGTTCGTCCTTAATGTGAAAATCAATGATATTTGTGCATGTACCTAAGAGTTGATAGGTGGTGGAAAAGTTAAGATATTGTTGATAAAGTTGGGGCCACTCAAATGCCTCATGTCCATAGGAATGGAGAACAGTGGTGAGTGCATCCATGGGAGGTCGGTTGAGGCAGTCAACAACACGATTTGTGCTTCCTGTCTTATACTTGATGTTGAGATGGAATTGTTGCAGGTAGTTGGACCACTTATGATGACGATCGTTCTGCAACTTCCCATGTGTCTGTATTAACTGCAGAGGCTTGTGATTAGTGTGGATGATCGTCTCCTTTCCCATAATGTAATGTTTCCATTGACAACAAGCTTGTACAATGGAATACATTTCCTTGTCATAGGTGGGTAATTTATGGATAGTATCTAAGAGTGTCCCATTATGGTATGCCACTGAATGACCATGTTGAGTGAGAACTGTGCCTACATCATAGTCAGATGCATCAGTCTCAATCTCAAATAGTTGTTGCAGATCGGGCAAGGAGAGTAATGGAGTTGAGCACAAGCGATGCTTCAGATAAACAAATGTTAATTGTTGTTCCTTCCCCCACGTGAAATTTTCCCTGCCACTGCCCTTGGTCACTTGGGTGAGGGCCCATGTAATATGGGAGAATCCCAACATGAACCGTCAGTAGAAGTTGGACAATCCCAAGAAGCTCCAAAGCTCGGTTAGTGTGGTCGAGGCTGGCTAGTCATGGATGACCTCGTCAACAATGTAGCTCGAGTATTGGACCATGTTCATGCCAACGGAGCATTTTTCCAAGTTGGCATATAGCTTGTGTTGCCGAAGAGTGCTCAAAACCTACCGAATATGTCGCATGTGCTCCTCCCAAGTTTTGTTGAAGATGAGGATTCCATCCAAATATATCACCACAAAAGAGTTGGTGAAGGGTCTCAATAAATCATCCATCAACCTCATGAAAATGGTCGGTGCATTTGTTAAGCCAAAGGGCATGACCAGCCATTCGAAGAGACCTTCTTTAGATTTGAAAGTTGTCTTCCAAACATCAGTTGGTCCGATGGGAACCTGGTGGTAGCCAGACTTTAGGTCAATCTTGTTGAAGAACTTTTCCCCCTTGAGTTGGTCAAGAAGGTCATCAATTATGGGAATTGGGTACCAGTTCCTGATTGTGATTTTGTTTAATGCTTTGTAATAAATGCAGAGTCACCAGGTCATGTCCTTCTTCTGCATCAGTACAATCGAGCTTTTGCAAGGGGAGGAGTTAGGTTTGATGTGCCCCTTTTGAAGAAGCTCTTAGATTTGACGCTTGGTTTCATCATTTTCCATCAGTGAGTGACGATAAATTGTTCCATTAGGCAGAGGTGCACCGGGGGTTAGATCAATTGGATGTGTGACTTGGCAGTGCCTCGGTACCCCAGTGGGTAAGGAGAATATGTTTATGTACTCTTCCACGATCTTGTTCACTTGCTTATGATGCAAAGAGTCTCTCTGTGTAGAGGTCAAGGATGTGGTGGCAACCTTCTGCTTACTATGAGCACAGATCACAAAGAAGACGAACTTCTCGGTCTGTGAAATGACCTTACTACATTGCTTAGCAAGGATTAAATAAATAGAGGTAGGTGACGCTACCTCTAGTATCCTGTACAATTGTCTACCCGAAGTAATAATAACATTGTGGGGTCTATACTCATACACATCATGATGCTTCCACAAATATGGTTGTCCTAAAATAACATCACAAACTTCAAGGGGAGAAATATCACACAATACCTCATCTTTGAAAGGCTTGACGTCGTAGGGCAGACAACATTGTTGGCTAACATGAAGATTTCTTCCTTGGCGAAGCCAACTGATGGTGTAGGGTTGCAGGTGCAGTGTCGTCGGCATGTCCAGCTTGACGACCTCTACTGAGATCAGGTTCATTTGGTTATCGCTATCGACAATGAAATGAAACAAATCCCCCTTTACCCACATCTATGAGTGAAAGAGGCATTCCCCTTCCTCTGGTTCTTCTGGTTCACTTGGCTGGACTTTGGTGGTAGTGACAGTGGATCTGGGTTAAACATCGATAATATGCTTCTCTCCTTTGGGATTTGATTCAGAGTCAAAATCGACCTCTGACTCGGAATCCTTCAGTGATCCGGATTATTTTCGGCACGAAATGAAATCGGAGATATAATAAAGAAATGCACAGAGATATCACAGATATTCAATAATATAACAGAAATGTATCAAAGCTGTAACCATAAACATATATATACAGTAATACACGATTTCTATTAATGAAAGAAATGTACAAAGACTGTAAAAATACAGAGTGAAGGACTCGAAAGAATGGTGGCAGCTTATCTCTGAGAAGAGATGTGACGACTACTCGCATTCGCAAGAAGATGATTGCAATGAGGCTCTGAAGGCCTTTTTTACAATAAGAAGGAATGCCAAAAACCCTAGACATTCAAAAACTTAACCCTAGGAGATGAAGTGCCAAAAGTCATGTGGGCCCCGTTTGGGTAAGTGAGTACATCAACTTCCCGGGGTCGTAACTTTTGCATACGATCTTTGTTTTAGGCGTGTGATAGCTCGTTGGAAAGGTATCGTCGAGGAGATTCATTTTGGGGGCTCAATAATTCCTTTGGATATAATTGAGAACCTCAATCACAAAAAACCTTCATTTGGACCCTCAAAATGGCCCCGAAAGTTAAAACCGGCTAAAAATAGTAAATTGCCAAAATTGCCAGAAAATTGTTTTGAGCCAGTCGGAAAAGGTGGGTGGCCACCAAGATCCACCTGGATCAATCCTCCCTCCTTAGGAATCAATGGTCTCCATTGCGTTGAGTTCCCGGGGGAGAGGGAAAAGCATTTGTTGGATCTGCATCTTGGTGAGCTGCTTGTATTGTTGGAGACGTCACGCTGCTTAGTTTGTGGAAGTCTGTCATGAACCTGTTGAAGCTGAGGCTATTGAAAAAGTTGAGCTACCAGAGAGGACGGTGTGTAGAAGGAATCTTTGTGCTTTGCTGCAACCTTGTCGACCTGCTTCTGTTGGATAGAAGGTGCAGGGGGCGAGGCTGTAGTGGTTGTAGTGTCCTTATGTTCCCCTTTTAAACAGAGTGTGAAGAAGCTGAATTTTGCAGTATGAGATACTACCTTGCGACACTTTTTAGGTGGAACAATAATTGGAACTACCTCTGGTATTCTGTAGAGATGACCCCCCAAAGTAACAATGACACTGCGGGGTTGACACTCATAAACAACATGGCATCTCCACATATATGGTTGGCCCAGGAGAACATCACAGACATCCAGTGGGGAAACATCACATAATACCTCATCCTTGAAGGGTTGGATTCCATATGACAATCGACACTGTTGGCTGACACGGAGATCTCTTCCTTGTCGAAGCCACCCGATGTTGTATGGTTGCGGGTGTGGTGTTGTCGACAATCCCAACTATTTGACGACCTCTGCTGAGATGAGGTTTTTTTGGCTTCCACTATCAACAATAAAATGCAGCGGGGTCCCCTTCACCCACATCTATGAATGAAAAAGGTGCTCCCCCTCTTAAGGATCTATTGGTTCTTTTGGTTGAATTGTTGCGGTCGCGACAATAGCAGTGGGGTATGCGTCAATGATCTGTCCTTTACCAGTATTTTCATAATCAGATTCTGAATCAGGGTTCGGCTCCTTGTCCTTGATCTCGGCCACCAATGACTATTTTGAGCGACATTCATCGGTGTTGTGCCAGGGGATTTTGTGGAAATCACACCATTTTCCGGTGTCCTTCTTTGTCTTCCCATGACCCTTCTTTTCCTATGTCTTGGACTGGTTTTTGGGAGACTGTTTGTTAGGGTCGTCTTTGTCATACTTTGGTTGTTGCGGATTTGTAGACCCGAATTCTCGTTTGTTATGGTGCTTAAATTTTTGCTCAATTTTAACAACATATCAATAAGCAGCGCCGAGTGTTGAGATGTCCAGAAAATCCATTTCAGTCTGGATGTATCTATGTAGAGCCCCACGGTATTTCAGAACCAAATTTCACTCAGAGTCTTTGATACCCAGCTTGGTGCGTAAGGTATGGAAGGTATTGGTGAACTCTGGAACTACTTGGCCCCTCTCTTGCCGCAGTGTGGTCCATCTCATGTACTGGTCCTCATAGTTGCCAACAGGGTAATACTGTTCTTTTACCGCATCCACAAAAAAAAACCCAAGTGGGATCGGCCCCATATATTCCAGACTCCTCTGTGGAACTTTTCTCCCAGTAAGTTTCCCACCAATGTTTGACATGAGGGAGAGCTTTAAGGAGTGCGAAGGTGATCTTTTCTTTGTCGGAA
>ML812562.1:10148-42215 GCA_009831015.1 Picea engelmannii
ACCAACTGATGTTTGGAAGACAACTTTCAAATCTAAAGAAGGTCTCTTCGAATGGCTGGTCATGCCCTTTGGCTTAACAAATGCACCGACCATTTTCATGAGGTTGATGGATGATTTATTGAGACCCTTCACCAACTCTTTTGTGGTGATATATTTGGATGGAATCCTCATCTTCAACAAAACTTGGGAGGAGCACATGCGACATATTCGGTAGGTTTTGAGCACTCTTCGGCAACACAAGCTATATGCCAACTTGGAAAAATGCTCCGTTGGCATGAACATGGTCCAATACTCGAGCTACATTGTTGACGAGGTCATCCATGACTAGCCAGCCTCGACCACACTAACCGAGCTTTGGAGCTTCTTGGGATTGTCCAACTTCTACTGACGGTTCATGTTGGGATTCTCCCATATTACATGGGCCCTCACCCAAGTGACCAAGGGCAGTGGCAGGGAAAATTTCACGTGGGGGAAGGAACAACAATTAACATTTGTTTATCTGAAGCATCGCTTGTGCTCAACTCCATTACTCTCCTTGCCCGATCTGCAACAACTATTTGAGATTGAGACTGATGCATCTGACTATGATGTAGGCACAGTTCTCACTCAACATGGTCATTCAGTGGCATACCATAATGGGACACTCTTAGATACTATCCATAAATTACCCACCTATGACAAGGAAATGTATTCCATTGTACAAGCTTGTTGTCAATGGAAACATTACATTATGGGAAAGGAGACGATCATCCACACTAATCACAAGCCTCTGCAGTTAATACAGACACATGGGAAGTTGCAGAACGATCGTCATCATAAGTGGTCCAACTACCTGCAACAATTCCATCTCAACATCAAGTATAAGACAGGAAGCACAAATCGTGTTGTTGACTGCCTCAACCGACCTCCCATGGATGCACTCACCACTGTTCTCCATTCCTATGGACATGAGGCATTTGAGTGGCCCCAACTTTATCAACAATATCTTAACTTTTCCACCACCTATCAACTCTTAGGTACATGCACAAATATCATTGATTTTCACATTAAGGACGAACTGTTATGCCATCTGGGACATCTCTGTGTTCCTGCAAGCGAGCTTGCAAAGATGATTTGGGAAGCCCACCAAAGTTGGATGGCAGGACATTTTGGCATGGAGAAAACTGTGGTCGTTCTACAGAAACATTTTTATTAGCCAAAACTTCGACAGGACATCAACAAGTATATTATATCTTGCATTGCTTATGCCATTGCCAAGCCAACCATCAAGAAGCAAGACTTATACACCCCTCGTCCTACTCCTGAGAAGCCTTGGGAATCCATCTCGATGTATTACATGTCTGACCTTTCGTCCACCAAGCAAGGCAATGATTGTGTATTTGTGGTCGTTGATGGGTTTTCGAAGATAGACATCCCCACAGCCTGCAAGAAGAACATCACAACAAGCTCTTCTTCGAACGAGTGTGGTTCCATTTTGGGATACCACAGACCATGATCTCCGACCGAGACAAAATGTTCCTCATCACATTTTGGTCGAGTCTCTGGTCACTATTGGACACCAAGCTCACTAAATCCATTGCTTTCCACCCCCAAACAGACGACCAAATAGAGGTCGTCAATCGGATGATTGTGCACATTTTGTGCATGTACAACCTTAAGCATCCACGTACATGGGATGAGAGTCTCCTCTATGTTCAACACAGTTACATCAGGGCTCTCCATAGCTCCACCGACCATAACCCATTTCAGGTGGGGTTGGGATTCCAACCCTTGGGTCCCATTGATGTTGCACTACCTCCTGCAACCACAGAGATAGAATGTTCCCATGTTCAGTCTGAGACCGAAAAAGACACCAGATTCATTGAGCGGGTTCAACACATCTGCCAATAGGTCCATGACATTTTGCAGAAAGCCAATGCTAAGTACAAGAAACTCCATGATCAACATAGGATACGACACTAGTTTCAGGTTGGAGACAAGGTATGGTTACATTTGCAGAAAGAGCGTCGAACAGGGACCCATTGGAAGCTCCACCCACTTGCTATGGGCCTTACACTATCATGAAGGCTATGGGTAGCAATGCTTTTGAGCTCAACACTCCACCCTTCCTTGGCTTGTGTTGGTTGTGGAGCCTAATTATCTTCCAGATGCAGATGTCTTTGTTTTCAGTCGTGTTTATACCCCATGAAGACTTTACACCCCAGAAGAATGTACACTCTTCCATGTGGGGGAGTGTAGAGGGGGGTTACCCCCTCTACAAGTTCTAGGGGCAAGCGGGTCCCCGAAGGAAAAATTGCCTTGTAAAAGTATATTGTAATTTCATTGTAAATCTGGACCGTTCATTATAAGGTCGCAGATCTAATGGTAGAAATTATGTTAGGGTTTTTGTCCCTAGAAGGAAACCCTCTTTTACGAGGGAAATGTATTGCGGCTAAGGATGACAACGAATATTGTATTATGAGATAGGAGACTGTGAGAGAACAAAGAGGAAGTTACAATGGGTTTGCTGTAGGTTGTATCCCTTTATTTGCTGGATAATAATAAAGGAAGGACCTGGCAGTTTCTCTGGTGGATGTAGCCCACACTGGGTGAATCAAGTATATCTGTGTCTCTATTGTATTATGTATATTTTGTATTTTATTTCCGCATTTGTTTTATTTTATTGCTCCGCGATCCTGTTTTTCTAACAGCTTGCACCCGGTGTTCAATGTGGACCTCCTTCGGCCATATTTTCCACCATTATTGGACACCTCATAGATCGAAGAACAACTAACACCAACAAAGCTCAACCATGACTGCATGGAACAAGCATCCACTGATAAGATAGTGGACACACAGGTCAAGGGCACTTGCCAACATAGGATCCAACTTTATCATGTTTTCAAGGCAGACAAACTCCTACACCAAGGCAAGTGGCTCACCCGAGTCCAAATTCAACAAAAGATTCCTCACCTGATGAGGGAAATCATCGCAATGGAGACCATTGCTTCCTAAAGGGGGAGGAATGATCCAGGTGGATATTGGTGGCCACCAACCTATTCCAACTGGCTCCCCTTGACAGTTTTTAGTTCAACACGTTCTTCTATACTTCTTTGTAATTATGGGTTCTACACTTCTGGGGTTGTTTGAAGCTCTACACATATTCCAGGAGGAGACTGGTGGCCTCCCACCTAATCCAACTTGCTTATTTTGGATGCTTTCAGGTCAACACATCTCTCTATACTTCTAAGGCCTTTTGGGCCCTAAACTGTGTTTTTTTGGCTTGCCATAGTCAATTTGTAGACGAAGTTAGAGTTTGATGGCATAATGTGTAGTTCTCGAAAATACCTTTCCAACGGGCTATCACGCACTTAAAACAAAGGTTGTATGCAAAAGTTATGACCCCAGGAAATTGAGGTACCAACTTACCCATAGGGGCCCACATGACTTTTTGTGTTTCACCTCCTAGGTTTAGGTTTTTGGATGTCTAGGGTTTTGGCATTCATGAGTAATAAAAAATTCCTTTGGAGCCTCATTGTAATCATTCTTCTTAGATGGATGCATGTAGCAACACATCTCTTCTCAGAGATAGCTACCACCATTCGAGCAAGTTGTTTCAGTTCTGCAGTTTTACAGTTTCAACCTATTTAATTTATTCACTAGAAGATATTATTCACTGCATATATGTGTTGTTCTCCATACTTTTGTGTTTATTGTATTCAGTTTGTTAATCAATTCATTCCGCTCCTAAATCTGAATCAATATCTCTCTTTATAAATGTGTTATTCATGGTTTATCTATCTTTGATGGTATTAATCAAGTCTCAAAAGTGAAACCTCATAGGGTTAGTAGGGTAGAATAGATTGATAAATGATGATGTTGGGCATATTTTGATGGTGCAGGTCAAGGTGGAAATGTTGTTTGCAGTGTTGGAGGGCTGCGCCATTTTTTCAAGTTTAAAGTAGGTTTGGGTGGTGGCTTGAATAATTTTGCAGATCTTATGGCCCTAAAATTGTTAGTTATGCGAGTAGTTGAAAAAGACACTCGTAAAATTAAGATCTTTGGTGACACTTCGGTTGTTGTAAATTGGATGAAGGGGTTATTTGACACTAAAAATTATACTCTACGACCAATTTACGATGAGTTCAAGCTGTTTTGTTAAGCTTTTACCATAATATCTTTTGCTTACATTTTCAAAAAAAGAAACATGGCTATAGATGAGATTTCAAAGGTCGGGTTACATGTGGATGTGGATAACTAGATTATTCAAGGATCTATATCTGGTCTATGTTCATATTACCATCATGCCCCTTTATTTTAATGTTTTTTCAACTTGATGAATTTCTTATAGCTCATGTTTATCTTTATTTTAACTAGTTTTTGTTTGCTCATGGGTTTTAAATGGATAATGGTTCAAAGGTTTTTTCTGTGTATTTTTTAGGAATAATATGAGAGACGTGATGGATCATGAAAACAAATGATGTTGGATGAACCCTTTGGGGATATTTTTGGAATGTGGTATCGCATAAGCAAAATGTAATTTTAATATTTATAATGAAATTATGTTTTTTTGCGAGGCAGACATAAATTAAATAATTATAGCTTATATTCATGATAAGATAATTTCACATTTGATTAATTATGTGGTTTAAAAAATATGTTAATATACACCATTCTCAATATTACCGAGAATGGAGGTGCTATGTCACAATGTTATGTATTTGCATAAATTAATAATAACCATTAATTTTTTACAGTCTTATCTAGTGTGATGTGTGGTATTGCTTATGTTTTATAGCTAGATATGATCTTTTGTGGCCATGGGGATGAAGTAGATAAGTTTTAATGGTTTGACTTTGTTCAATGTCTCTTCAGGGAAAGAAGATCAACGGTAATTAATGATTCAACCTACTCACTTTTTTTAGATTGTCTATAGAGGTTTGAATTTCATCTTGGTGACTCGATATATACAATAAATATATTACATAAACCACTTTTAATTAATTAATTTTTAAGTCGCATATGGTCACTAGATTTAGCTTAGATTTTACTGCAACAATGTCACCATCGAGAAATGTGCTTCTCAACTTCAAATATAATTTTCTCATGTGGCGCTCATTCCAAATGTGTCAAAACCCTCGAAAATAAAAGGAGAAGTCAATTGCATTTATGTTCTAGTGGTTGTAAGGGAGCTTCATGACTATAATATTTAGGATAAGTAAGTTCATTTACTATGCATATTGATGCTTCTTTCTCCTTCTTTATGTGTTCCTTACAATGATTCTTTCATTATATTATGCACAAAAAATACAAAAGTTAGTGCGATTTGTAGCCAATTATTTCCTTTAATCAAAACACAAAAATTGGGGACAATTTACATGTTGGATATCCAAAAGCTAAGTTAGAATTAGTGAGTTTACCTTTGCCTTTTGTTCCTAGTATATTAGATTGTCTTGTCTCGGATTAAATTCTTTAGGCTTCTGGAATTTATAAAAGTACATGGTGTGGTATTTAAGGCAAACAATATTTGTTTCTTTTACATCACTCTGTCGCTGAGGTTGATTCAAGTATTTTGCCTTAATACTTTAAGAGTAATTCATAATATTTTTGGTAAATTTCTTTGGTCTTTTAACATTGACAACAATATCTCGCAAAATATTTTGAGGAAATTAGTAATTGTTATTCTTCATTAATTGTTGTTATTTCACATATGAATTGAGTCAATTTCAAATAGTTTGTCTAAGATCATGTCCAACTTTGCAATGCATTGTGTTTAGTAGTAATTCAAAGCGCCTTTCAATTAATTCATATGTTTTTTACTGGAATTTGAGTGATTTCTCTAATCTTATTGTGTAAGACAATTTTGATCTAAAGAATATGGAGAAATTTAACTAAGAACATTCTATAATTTGTTTGAAAACAATTTTATATTATGTCATAGTATGTTAAGAGTAATAACTTGGTTCATTGTTTTAACATAATTTCAAGTTATTATGACTTCAAGTAATTGAAATTAACACTTAGCCATTATTCTAATTAAATATTCATATTATTAAACCAAGCAATGTGACGATTCAAAATAAAAGTAAATATTTTTGTATTTGATTTATGTTCAACTATCGTCTTCACTCCATCCTAAGTAATATATGAAATTATATTTTAAGTTTTCCATCTTTCTTCATGTACCTCGCATGGCAACAAAGAAATTGCTAGACATATCTCTAACATATGTTGAAAGTCAATTTAAAACTACTTTAATTCAAACACTCACAATGTCTTATTGTACTGCCTCCGACATTATATAGCGATGATTTCGCTTTGACTGTTATATTAATTCAGTTTGACTTCAAATTTTTTGTAAAGAACCTAATGTGTAACATACGAAACTTAAAATTTTATTTTTTAATATGTAAAAAAACTTAGTTTTGTTAGATTTCATTGGCTCATAACTTTATAGTGTTATTGGAGACTTCACTTATTTCGAGGTTTCAAATTAATTGAGAAGTATGAGTTCTGCTAAAGCTTGTGGGGCACGCTGGCGGTGGGGTGTTTCTTTGTACAAACACGATTGACTTGATAGGTGTAAGGCTGCTCATACTGCCTTCAACACAAATTCTCAGGAGGCAGTATGAGCAACCTTGTTGCCCTTGTTTTCAAAAGAGTATTAACATGTCGCCAATAATGTTGACATTTATATAATCAACCACTTCATACTTATTAACAAATATGTACTTGGAGAATTAATATTTATTTTGAACATATATAAAATGTTAAGTTTATGGTGCAACTAGGGCATGGATACCCACTATGCGCCCCTTGTTAATATCAACACAAATATTAGAGGAGAAATTAAAATCTTTATAATGAGATGGCTATTCTTCTTTGGTAGTTTAATTGGTAATCACAACAAGGCTATCCCTTAACACTCCTCTTATGTAACTTGCATGCATTTAATTATGTAGGGTGTCCTTTCTTTAATGGATTATGAAACAAGCTATCATGTCTCCTAATTCAACTTTCTAATTATAAGACAATTCGATCTAGCTTAGAAGGGAATGACCTATTTGCTATCTTTATTTGTTTACTTGTTAGCAAGGAAGCGTAGAAGTTTTTGAATTCACACTTGTAAGAAACAAATATTTTAAGTACCAAGAGGAAATTTTGCTCCCTTACATTCATGGAATCATTAATTATATTTTCAAGATCTCAGCTAGAAAGAATATCATAACATATTTCAAATCTCACAAAATTCTTAAGTAACTTTTTTAGAGTGTTAAAGACAAATCCAACCCTCTTCTATCCCAACGTGTTTACTGTATTTCGTGTTCTTGTGGCAAACCTTATGTCAACAAAACTGAGAAATCTATCGAAACTCATCTCAAAGAACATGTAGTTGATACTCACCACAACATCTTAGTAAATCCATTATTGTTGAGCATTCCCATAACACCAACCATCTTATCTTCTCTAATGACACCAAATCCTTGCACCTGGTCCCTCCTACTCCTCTCAAATCATTGGGGAAGCCCTCAAAATTAAGAAACATCTAACAACTTCAATCAGGAGGACAACTACAAACTAATCCACTCTTGGAATCCCATCATCCAACATATTCACCAATGAAACCCCTCCCCCAACCCAATCCTCATAAAATATCATCCCTCTTTAATTCCCCCCTCCCCTTTTATTTCTCTTACTATAATCCCCTCATCGTATTTGAACTTCTCTTCTTTCTCTAAATAGAATAACCCTTCCAATATTATTTAGCACCCTAATCCCCAATCCACAACTAGAATAACCCTTCTAATATTATTTAGCACCCTAATCCCCCCATCCCATGTTCCTTTTTTATTTACATTAATATTTCTTATGATTTCGTTCTTTCCTTTTAGGTTAATTTTCTTAGTAATTATCTCTTGTTTCAATTGGTTATTTCACCTCTTTATTGGACTATCTCATTACTTTTATTCTTAATTTACATTTTGTATATTATTCTTTTATTTACAATTCTCATATGCTTAAAAAAAATTGAAAGAAAAAACTTTATTTTCCATAGAAGTAGAATATACATATTGTCCTCCAAAAAATCTGGGTTGTCCTTTTCATTCAAGTCATCTTTTCACTCTTTTCCTTACAAAATCTTTCCTTTCTACTCATCCTGTCTTGTATTACATATAAAAAACAAAACTAACACCTATCCAAAACCCAAAAACAATTTTATAATCTGAAATTCATCTCAGATCTGTTGATTTCCAGAGACAGGATGGTGACCCTGGCTAGCCCCTTCAAAGAATCCCTAGGAAATTCCCTTTGCAAGTTGTGGCATTAAAGGCCGCCTTATATTTTTTCTTTTGGGAATGAGTTTATATTCTCTGGCTAGCTTGACTATCAATCCCGACACCACCTTAGCTAGTATATTATGGTTTTGAAAAACAACATTGTTCCTTGCCCACCACAAAAAAAAAACATAGAAGAAGGGGATTGTGGAATGAGAGAATATACTTGTAGACTCCTTCCACTTTTTAAACCAGGACTCCAAGCTTTCCCAAGGCATCATCCCTTGAAAATTTAAATATTTATCAACTTCTCTCTAAACATTTGCAGCAAAGGGACATTCTATAAAGAGATGTGAAATCGATCATGAACTTGATTTGCATAGAGAGCACCAATTTGGGCTGATCCAACCTCTCTTTACCCCATTATCCCAAGTTAACATCTTGTTTTCCATCACCAGCCAAGTGAGATTTTTTTATTTAATGGGTTCCTTATGAGACCAAATATACTTCCACCACCATTTCCTATCTCCTGAGAAATCTTCTGCAACTAAAACCAAATACCCCTGCTTAAATGTGTAAACCCCAATTTTGTCATTCCCTAGCCAGTACAATGAATCTTCTTCTTCCTCCTTGAAAAAAATAAAATTTGAACTTAGAGAGAAAACAAATCCCTCCATTTTACTTCATTCTCACATTCTAACTCCAACATATTAGAATATTTTCATTATGTGTGTCCTTCTCTATCAAGGCTTACGAGGGCGTCACCTCTTAGCGTGAATATTCCATTGTAGTGGAGGGTAGATATTATATGCTCCAAAATTAATAACTATCCCCTGATTTGATCCAAGGATCAACCCCGATTCTGACATGCTTCCCATTACCCACTTCCCAAGCAAAATGTTTACCAATTAACAGAAACCCCTCAACAAAATCCTTCCAAAAAATCTACCCATTTTGAGAGTTTTTTGCTAGAGATCCGATCCACTCAATTGCAACAATACCTGGGAAATACTTGGACGACATGACTCTGCCCTAGAGCATGTCATTGTGTAACAACCTCCATAGACTTTTGGTCACCAAAGCTCGAAAAAACCGTACCAGGTTCTTGATTCCCCACCCGTCCAATTCTTTTGGCAAGGCTAAGCGAGACCATTTGACTAGAGGGATTTGACACTTCTCTAAATTGCTTGCCCATAAGAAACGAAAGCATACATTCCTAATTTTGTGTATTATTCCCTTTTGGATTTTCACAATAGTTTCCCAATTTACTGGTACGTTGTTGAGTACTAAATTTAATAATACCAACCTTCCACCTCTTGACAACAATCGATGCGCCTAGAAACCTATTATTTTTTGGTTTTTGACATAAATCCAAATCCAGTCCTTGAAAGCATAGTCGTTTGGTTTTAATATGAAACCCAAATACTTGATCCCAACGTCGATCCCACTTTGATTGAACAAAATACTTCCTTACGGCTCGATATTTATCTCTTCATGTAGCCCATTGACCAGAATCGAGGACTTTATGAGGTTCACTTGCATTCTTGCGGCTCGATAGAAAAAGATCTAAAATATTCTTTATAGCTTGTATCTTCTATCCTGTTCTTGTACCAAACAAATTACGCCATCAACAAAGAGAAGATGACACATAATTTCTAAGTTTGTAATCTTGACTACTCTAAGGAGACCTTCACTTCTTTCCTTTTTAATCATCCGACTTAATCCTTTTTCCATGAGAAGGAACAAAAAGGGGGAAAGAAGGCACCCTTGCCTGAGGCATCTAGAGGATCTAAAAAAAGGGGATGGAAACCCATTGATAATGACAACAAAGGAAGAGGATTCTAAGAAACCCATAATCCAATTTACAGATTCAAGGTTCATTCCCAACTGAATCAGAACCAATCTTATGAAAGTCCAAATGTCCCTATCGAAGGCTTTTGAAAGGTCTAGATTTAGAATAAAGGAAGGGATTTTTTCCTTCTTGATGGAATGAAGGGATTTTTGTGTTAAGTACACATCATCATGGATTTGACGATTAAACATAAAGCCAAATTTTTCTTCAGAAATGATACTGCTAAAGATCAACTTCAATCTATTGGCTATAAGCTTATAAATAATTTTGCAACAATAAATGGACATGAAATCTTCGAACGATGAGGGGGAAGAGGACTTTGGAATGAGAGTGATACGAGTTTTATGCAAGGGAATCTCTAACTTCCCCAACCTTTTGGAATCATTGACCAAACTTGAGAAGGCCCCCCTTTAAAAGTTTGTAAAACCCTAAGTAAAACTCCACCATTAAGCCATTAGGGCCCGAGCTCTTGCATCTTTGGAAAGACGATAAATTTTGAATAACTTCATTCTTTGTGATCTCATTCTAAAGATCAAGATTCATTTCTAGAGAGATTTGCAATGGGAAGAGGTAAATAACCTTCAAAATCTTGGCAATAAGAGAGCCCGAAGGTTCTTTAAACATATTGGAGAAGAAAGATTTTCCTAGTTCTGCTACCTTCTCGAAACCTAAGACTGTCGCCCCACTGGCGTCTTTAATTTCCATAATGGAGTTAGAAATTGTGCAGTAGCTTGTGAATTTATGAAAGAATTTAGTATTGTTGTCACCTTCTTGGATCCACATAGCCCTGCTTTTTTGTTTCCATATCAACTCCTCTTTCCTTAGAAAATCTTTTTTTTTGATCGAAAGTTTCTTCACCAGAGCATTCCTCCTCCAATAATGAACCAACTTCCCTTTCTATTAAAAGACTCCTTAGAATTTCTTCCAAATTCACAATTTCAACTGATTTCTTTTTTCGATACTCTTTAGCCCATAAAATTGTCTTTCTTTTAATGTTGACCAAATTTATAGTGAATTGTTGCATGAAGGACTGACCTTCCCCCTTCGTTAACGAACTCCAAGCTTATTTAACCAACTTAATATATGAGTCTCTTTTTAACCAATCATGGTTAAACTTCAATGACAAATTTCTATGCGAACCTATTTTGGAAATATCCAACAATTGGAAAGTGGTCTGAGAGACCCCCGACTTCCACGCTTGAAGAAAAGGCCCACTGATTCTCAATCAAACTATCAAAAACAAAGAACCGATCGAGCCTTTTTGAAACCATCCCATTCCCTTTCCTTCCACTGCACCACATATGGGATATATTCTTTGGGGCCAAATCAATAAGGTTGTGCTTCTCCATCCAGTTGGAGAAGTAGGATTCCAACGGATCTTGATGGGGATTTAGGCCTCAAACTTCAGCAACCGATAACATGAAATTTAAATCCCCTCCCAAGATTAAATTTCCATAATTAAACTCATTCGAATCACTAATACTATCCCAAAAAGGATATTTGTTAACATAAGGACCATAAACATTGCAAATTTTGAAAGATGAATTGAGCCAACAATCCATTGCTTGTACTAGAATGCAAGAAGGGAGAAGATTTGTTTTTAACACCTTTATCTTGGGACTACAAGTTGTTAAAAGACCACCTGATAAACCATCAATGTCACAAGAGAAGAATACCCATCCTTTCAGCTAAGGCCTAAACTCTCTGCATCCTTTAAACCGATGCACATTGTCTCTTGGATCAATAAGACATCAGGATTTACCACTGCACACAAACGCTTTAGGGATTGCATCTTGGGATCACCCCCTACTCCACGAGCGTTTAATGAAAGAACTTTCATTTGGGAACCTTAGGGAGGGATTTTCCTACTCTAAGGGCCCCAATAATAGTTGATTGTTTGTCGCTTCAAATTTCTTTGGCTGCTTGAGACTATGTTGAGGAAATTTTCAATTTCCTCGCAGCATGACCCTTAGGAGTCGGGTCATGGGATAAACCACTTGTATCCTCAGGAATTAAATGATATTTAACTTTAGATCACAACAAGTAGTCTGAATTGACTACAAATTGACTCGAATGGTGGCATGAAGAGGGAGGACAAGAAGAGTGATCGAGAATTTGACTTGTTATGGGAAAAACTGCATCGGGGATCATTTCAACCCTTTCTGAGAACTTTACGAGTGATTTCATGGGAGGGGAGTCAACAAAACAATTAGATGGAACCAAGTTAGTAGGGGAAGGAGGGGACTGTGCTCACTTTGAAAAAACGAGTGACCTTTTGGCTAGGGAAACCTCATTATTGGAAAAAACAAGAGGAATAAAACTAAGAGCCTTACCCGAATGGTTTGTTGGCGCCTTGTCCTCGTTTCCTCCTGAAGGATTGAGACATGGATTTTTTTGGCTCTTAGAGACTGCACCTACTTTTGTTGCTGCCGAGGCTAAAACTTAAGATGTCCAGTCGGATTTTCTGTTCCAAACTTTCAAAAATGGGGAAAAATGATCTAGAGATCTACTGCATTGCGCCTGCAAATGTCCAACAACATGACATCTGAAACATCGGAAAGGAACATGCTAATAATAAATCCTATGACAAAGTGTGAAGTCCCCCAATCGACCTCAATCTCATTATGAATCCCCTCATGAAGGTCGACTTCGATTTGAATCCAGGCCTAGTTCTGATTGACTTTGGTGTCCCAACTTGGTTCAAGACCCCAAAAAACATCGATATTGTTCCCAATTGCTTGTAGAATCTCTTCTCTCGAGAAGACCAGTAGGAGGTTTGGTAAAATGGCCCAAAATTTGGTGGGGGATAGGACATCTCGTGATGGATCAAAAGAGATTGACCACTCTTTCAACACTAGACACGAAGGTCCCCAACCCCAGGAGCGTTTAAAAAATTTCAACATATCCTCATGAGAATATAATTCAAAGTAGAGCCAACCTCTCGCAAGAGTATAATAAGTTGGTAAATAACACAACACTAGTTTCCAATTGCTTTCCAACCAACCTTTTACCGCTGGCAAAGAAACTATTTTCCCACAAAAACGACCTACAACTATTTTACCAAGAATCCTGGAAATATCGCCTACCCCAATGTCATCCCCGACCACCATTCTTCATCGCTCTCTTCGAACCTTCCAACACCTAGATTTTTCGAGACTCCTGACTTTTTTCCCTATGGGCGAGGAAGAAGGAATTATGTATTCACGACACTCTACAGGAGGGATTTTCTTCTCCAAACTCTCTGCATGCAAGTCTGAAACATGAGAAGAACCTTTGTGACCTACCACCTTATCCTTTGGCACAAAACTGCTTGAAAGAAAAATTGTGTTCGTGGAGGCAGGGTGATTTCTTGTCACGTTGAATGAGGGACCTTGGGAAGGTTGAGATGCCTTGAGATTAAGCTTCAAAGGTGTATCTGACTATTCAAGAGTCTCCAAGTCGTTGGCCTTCTTTAAACGTTGCATGCTGGAAAACTCTTCATCCGTAACAAAAAATTCCTCTAAGCCCATGCCATCAGAACCATAATCTAATGCATTGTCCTCCATCAATATGAAAAAAAATTGTATAAAAAATGATCATCATCTGATCCAAGAGCTCCAACGTCATCCTGCCATGGGGATCGAGCATGTATGAGAAGGCTTGAGGGGAGATCCAAAAGTGATCTAATAGACCGATGCCATCTTCCATTAGTATTGGCCTTGAGCCCCGTGCTAACTCCAAAGATCCGAGTTAAGGCTTCGATTGAGAAGAGGATTGGATTATCCAGAAAGAACCACCAAACAAACCAAAAAGGGAGCACATGCAAGAAATATACTTACCATTTCCACCATCTACCTTTGTGAACCAGAGGCGATCATAAATATATTATTATTTATAAGATTCTTATTTCTTCCATTTATTTATTCACTCTAGCCATTCATTTAGATTCTTCTTCTCTCCTTAATCTAATCTTTGTCTAATGTTAAATTTATATTCATTTCTTTTTTCAATTACTTATTTGAATAATTTATTATTTTTAACCCTTTCTTGCTCCTATTGATTAAACTTTTGACTCAATCCCTTTAATTATTTTATATTAATTCATAATGGCTAATTCTTTCTCACTTCTATTTATACCACTCCACTAGTTTACTCTTTTTTGTTTCTCTTACAAGATTTTTATGATCCTTTGATGATAGGTGGAGTGTCCACTTGAAACATTGGCATGTTTCTAAACTTCAACACAATTCATATCCAAAACATTTACCACAATTAAGTCAAAGCAATTAAAATTCTTGCCTTACATTTGGGTTTTAAAAAAATGGGAAAATACTTTTTCTTTAATAAAATGCTTTCTTTAGGGGTGGCAGGTGCGAGGGGGTTCACATTTGATCCCGAAGGAAAAATGGAAACAACCTTTGCATGGGGACTAGGAATATGCATAAGAAATCAGGTTGAGGCTAATGCCCTTCTCCAAGTTCTCGTCCTCACAAAGGAATCCAATATAAAATTGTTGATAGTCATATGAGATTTGAGTGACATTATCAAAATAATGGTTATGAAATTAACCCCGTTTGATAATAAGCCAACTCAAATCATTGATTGAATCAACAAGGAGGTCAACAACTTGAATATGATTTCATATTTTTAGGTACCGAGAGAATTTAATTACCAAGCTGATTTATTAGCTAATGAAGCCTCCTCTCTTATCCAAGTGGCCTTGAAGAAAAATGGGGGGCAATTTCATCATATAATCCCCTAAGGCCTCTAAGGTTGTAATCTCAAGCTACATGTCATCACCACTTATTAACACATGTTCTAACAATGCGAAGATCAATCTTCAAGTGTAGTGAAGGGATACAAAAGGATGTGACCCCATCTCACTCGCATGCTAGAATTAATCTTCGTCCTATATATTGAATCCTCCATTGTGGTGTTTCACTGGTAGGGTGGGATGATGAAGCCATCAAGGGAGAAAATTATTTTTGGTTTCTCGAAAATCGTCAATTACCTTGGAACTCACTTGGTAAGACTTTATCTCAACCTTTGGTTGGTTAAATTTGGTCTGAAGGGTTCAACATCTAGGTGCTTCCAATGGATAATTATCGATTTGATTTGGTTCTCATATTTGACTTGGGCTCCAGTTCCTAGAATTCATCAATGTACTCTATCCTTAGATCAACAGGTGGTTTCTATGTAGCATATTTTACTGTTGATTTTCTTTTTTTTTTGGCATTTATCTCTTTGGTACTCTAAGCTTCAATTGATCTCAGATTCAGTCACCAGGCTCTCTGATTTCTTAAGGTATGGGAAATGATTATTTGGGTTTATTGGGGTCTAGATATGTTATCCTTTTAAAGTTTGGTTTCAGAAATTTCCAGAAACACTGTTTTTTGGCACCAATGTTGTTTGGTTTGTGGAGTTGAGGGATTTTTGTTGGTTTTATGTGTCTCCCTAGTCAAAGTGGCTCCACTTTGATTCTGTCATATTCAAACATCTATGTTCTAGGTCTAGAAAGAATGGATTACATGGAAGCACAAGAGATTCTTTGGGATCTTCAAAGGCATGAAGAGTCTATCAAGTGCAACATATCTTCTCTTTTCTCAATGACTTCTAAGGTGCATGAAACTAAATGTCTATGCACTTCACAAATTGAAACAATTATGAGTATCTTGGTTCAACAAAACCCAAAAAATGATGCTTTGAAAGCATAATGTGACATGATACAAAACATGGTCATCAACTTCAATAAAGATTCACATTCCATAACTTCAAACTACATAATGTTAGTTAACTCGGTTCAAGCCAATTTTAAGAAAGAGGAGAGAGTGCACCAATTGAATGATGATATGGACACTAGAAAATATAGCTCTCCTCCTTTGAATGTAAGTCATCAATGAAATAACAGACTTGAAGCCAATAACCGACCTCCTTATTGAGTCAAAGGAGGCTTGAATTTATTTGACTCCAAGATACCTAATCACCTAAAAAATTGAACTTTTTTAATCCTTTTTTTATGGCATCACATCACCTTTAACAAAGATAGAGATATGATTGATCAATATAATCAAATGTCCAATACTATCACTCATACGATTGATTGATTCTACAAAATATATCAACATAATCAAACCTCCAGTGAAGGTAGTCATGGAATTTGCTAATTTTAAATTATGACTTTATATGTTTGTTGTTAAACAACCAAGAAAATATGTTGGTTCCGAATTACAACATGGTTGATCATTAGTGAGTAAGAATAAAGCATAAAAACTGAGAATTTTTACATTTCCTCCCAAAATACCTCCACCATCCTGATTTCAATAGGGTCATGATGAAATTTGACATCCAAGAAATGCTTAATGAGAATCAAGTTGAAGAATAACAACATAGTGTTAGATCAATACTGACTCAATATATTCTCCTTTTTTTCTTGGAGAGATTAACCACTGTAGTTATTTCCATATACACTACAACAGAACATGACATTAATGCCTAATTTAGCGTCAAAATTTATTGCATTTTTTTAGTTGGGCATTATCACCTTGTGCAAAATTTTGCATTATTTGGAATTTCAAAATTGTGCTAAGTATTGCATCGAGTTTAGTGTTGATTATTTCTCCTAGATTAGTGCCTAGAGTAGCACCTAGATTAGCATCAACCTATAGATTTTGATAACAGTTTTTCACTAAATTTAACATCGACATTTACTGTTGTGCCCTCTTTAGAGTTAAAAATCTAAACAATGGTTGCATTGAGTTTATCTTCTACAATTTTGGTTCCACTTTAACATCTAACATAGCATCAACTTTTTCTTTTACTATAGCTTCCATTATCGCACCACATTTTACTTCCATTATAACTTCCACATTAGTGTCGTGTTTGTATTCCACTACAATGTCAAGTTTGGTTTCCACTATAACATCAAGATTTGCTTCCACTATGGCATCGAGTTTGGCTATCACTATAGCACTCAATGTTTCTTCCATTTTCACGCCAAGCTTTGCTTCCACATCAGTGCCATGTTTTTCTTCTAGATTAGGGCCACATTTTGCTTTCAATTTATCACCTAGTTTTGATTCCATTTTTGCATCAAGATTTTCGTCCACATCAATGCCACATTTTTCTTCCATTTTAGTACCAAGTTTTAATTCCATTTTAGCGCGAAACTTTTTTTCCACCTTATCGTCATTTGTTGCTTCCACTTTAGCACTAACATTTCATTCCACTTTAGTGTCAATATTTTCATCCACTAAAATTTCTTATATAACACACGATTTTGTTTCCTTTATAGCTTCCACATTATCACCAAGTTTAGCTTCCACTTTAGACCCTAATTTATTTTCCATTCTAACATCGTTTTTGGTACCAAATTTATCTTCCACGTTAAAACTTCCTTTATTATATTCATTTCAATTAACTTAATCAAATAAACCATGTTTCTTAAAACTTCCTTTATTGTATTCATTTAAATTAACTTAATTAAATAAACCATATTTCTTAAATAATACATATTAATATTTTGTTTATTAGAATTCGGAAGAACCACAATGTTATCGGTCTTTTGTCGACGTTTTGGATCCACAACATGATCCATCTTCAGGACATAAAAGCCTCACACAAAACTCACACCACAGAAATCTGAACTATCATATTAATATTAATAAGAAGATATCACAATTCAAATTTATATCATAATATTTATAAAGAAATTTAAGGGAAATGGACAACATCATCCAAAGTAATAGTATCATCATATTTAGTAATTCACCTTCTAAAAAATATCAACGACTTCCAATATATATAAACAAGATAATATCGATAACATCATCATCATATTTAATTAAATCAAGCGAAAATATATTGTCAAATATATCAACCCCAAGGGTTAGCTCAAGTTGCGATGATAAAATATTCCATTGACATTGTGCCTTTATTTGCAGAACCTTGGCACGCGTGATGAAGAGCAGTGGGTCATCCAATGACTCACTACCCTTAGACATTGGCTCTCACATCCTCTAAACCTTGAAAGATGGACAATTGGGCTTGGTATCAACATATTCAATCATGATGGCACATGTATGGGCTAGAAGCCCCACATGCTAGGCAGAGTACCCCAGAGCTTATTGTCACGCCCCATATTATTATTATTAAATACAAATAATAATAATAATAATAATAATAATAATAATAATAATAATAACAACATCAAGAATATAATAATTCTCCTAAAACGTAATGGAAACTAGGGATCAAGTTTTTTACCACGAATGGACTCTATATAAAGAGGGAAAAGGATGAGAAAATGATCTCTCTCTCTCTCTCTCTCTCTCTCTTTTGGGTGCATCTCTTTTTGGTTGGTCTATATAGAGAAGAAGGATTAAGATTGCTTGCTAAATAGTATAATGAAGGCTTGGGGGTGACCTACTACTAAATATTAAGTAGCAAGGTCTATGGTTGGGTGGAGAGTCTCCCCCCCACTTTTGTTGCAGGTAAATTGGGTTCTTCAACCCAGGTATGTTCCTCCCTCACTTCTCACCTCTCAGGATTTAATAAAGATTCAATGGTTATTTGCACTATTTTATGGTAACTTGTATTTCCACTAGTGGATCTGATTATTACATGGTCAAATGTTTACTTCTATGATTCTTTAGTAAAATGGGCCTTTACGCTTATTCCTCACCTAGATCAGGGACGTTGCAACAACAGGGAGTTAGAGACATGGCAGAGATGTAGCTCCCTAGAGCTTGGATGTAGCACTCATATTGTGGACGTTTGGCCTAGATTGATGATGACATCATCTTCAAGGGTTTGGTGGAGCTAGGGTTTGGAGGATTCCTGGGGGTATTAACGATGGTTGGCATGATTTTGGGTGGGGAGAGACATCACTTGCCCCACTTCACTCTAAATGGATGCCACATGGCTTTTGGAGGGCCCCTCCTTTCCTAAGGAGGCTTGATGTCCCACACATGTGGATTATTTTGATTTATTTTGCACATTTTAGCAATTGTAAAGGATAAATGAAGGGTTGACCCCACTTGAGTGTTATGTTATGTTATGTTTGTGGACAAAAGTGAGATTCTAGGTCTCATATATAAAGGGTAGCTCTCATTTATTGTTTGGATCATGATTCTCTCACCTTTATGAGACACACTTCTGAAATTTTCACCCTTTTTGGGGTAACCAACTCTTCTCTCTCATGCGCTATGCTTGGAAAGGTCTCTTGTGGGTGGATTTGCTAATTTTGGATGGATATTTATGTAATTAGGATTACATTCTCTTGGTTTTTTGCATGAAGTAAGTGAATTTTTGCAATTATTGTTTATGCTATTAATGTTTATGGAGAAATTGCTATTTGTTGCATGGAATCTTGTTTATTGAAACCCTAAGAGAGGAACATAAGTGCTTCTTCCTCTCACAAGGTGATATTTGTCTAAAATTGGTTAATTCTCCTTGCTAGGGTTAGAACCCTAAATCCCTAAAGTAGCCCCAAGGGTTAGCTAAAGTGGTTCTGAGCCAGACATGAAGTTATCCCCAGTGGAGGAGGTCACGGGTTCAAATCTCTTATTCCTCCCCGGGGTTAGGCCCTGTAATCAGGGTCGACAATTTACCTTGTTTACCATCCACGAAGTGGGGAAGTACTAAGGGGTTTCCGACGAGGTGTTCCATCGGAAAAAAAAGAACCCTAAATCCTTGAAGTGCTATCACTTTCTTAGAAGTGTTTCTCCTCAAGATCTAAACCTAAGGCCCAAATGTGCTTGCACCTTAGGGTTTAGATACTACCTATTGCTTTCAAATAGGCCAACCTTCAAGCTTAATTGCATTGAAAGATTCCATACCCTAGAAATACACTAATCTAAGAAGCAACTCTCTTGGTGAATTGATTGACAAACTCTCTCTCTCAAAACTCTCAAGCGTCCTACTAATTGTACTAACACTAACATTGGCAAACTCACTAAATAACGTGCTACTGTTATAAAAGGTTTTCTACAACTATATAAATTGCATTAGTTTGGTACATACACTAATCCATTGGTGCATTAACTCACTCATAAATTACCTTCAATAATTGGAAAATGTTCTATTAGATGTATGCTTAATTTTCATGGTCAATTGTGGTGTTTNGGTTTTCTACAACTATATAAATTGCATTAGTTTGGTACATACACTAATCCATTGGTGCATTAACTCACTCATAAATTACCTTCAATAATTGGAAAATGTTCTATTAGATGTATGCTTAATTTTCATGGTCAATTGTGGTGTTTCTGAGCATTTATTATTGCTATTGTTACAAATTACTTATTGTTGTTATAAGATTGGTTTATTGCTGCAATTTGCAACAACCATAACAATCTAACTTGTCTACTATCATTGTTGAATACTTTATATATATATATATATATATATATATGTTGTAAAGTGTTCTTGTTTCGGGCAGGTACCAAATCATCTTCATACCTCTTCTCTTTCCTTGACCTAGACCAATCATCCGGTGATCCAAGATAGGGGGTGGTAGGTTAGCTACTAAACTTACTATTTGATCCCTTGAGGTCACCAAGGAATCTTCCCTTGTGGTGGACCTAAAACAAGGGAAGTCCCTACTTAGGTGACAATGGTAGGTTCTTCCAGAGTTATGCAAGATTTGGGGATCTTGAAGGATTTTCACAAGTACAAATCCCGCGATAACAAGTACCAAAATGGATAACCTGAGAGGACATATGGTTATATGCATATCAGGTATAATGGCGGGGACCAATCAAATGATAGTTGAGCACTCATGCCAATACTTAATTCTTGTGTGCTTTCATTGGAAATGCAACACTTCGGAGGCAAAAATAGTCGATTGGAAAATCATGGGGCCTTTCAGACTATCAATTTATTCCTTTGATATCATCTTCAACTTTGATCTTAAGCTTCACTTATGTAGCCATTCCTCTTATTTTTCCAAGTTGTCTTCAATGAGATTAACATTAATTCCATTCGATTTTTGTTGTGAATATTATTTCAAACCAATGGGAGATGAATAAACCTAATGGGGATATGGCTACATATTATAAAGACTTAGTAGGGTAAGGTTTTTAAGTACTTTGGAAATTTTATAAATACCCTTCCAGTGCAAACATTGTTTATGTGGTTGATATTTTTCAATTCTTTCTAAATTTTGTTGGTCAAGAGAAAAGTAAGGAGTTGTTGGGAGAGTCCTCGAAATACTACAATTTTGAAGAGGGACTACAATGCCTTTTTTGAACACCTAAAGAGACCCTAGTCTGCATTTCTATCCAACAACCAATTATGTAACAAAACAAAGACATAAAAAAATCCATATGTAATCATGATCTAAATCAAAATATTTGTATACAATACTCCAAATTGTTCACATATGAAAATGTATATTCTTCGATATACATATACAATCCCCAATATCTCAATGGAAAAATATATGGGGTTAAGATTGATCTAAATGGAAAACAACTTCAATATATTTTCCAAGCGACATAAAAATGTGCACCCATGATGAAGCCAAAGTCAAAAGAAAGTATGCATATTGATTTCACCATTGGACCTTATGTGTTATACTATAGGAGTCAAACTTTTGCGTAGTGCATCACACATATATGCAAAATCAATATAATGACCTTTGACCAGAACTTCAATCGGAGGCGAGAAAATAATAAAGGTGATCACTAGGAAATCATGTTAATTCTGAAATAAATACAAAGAAGCAAAGGGTACTTGCAATAAAAAAAAAAATAATTGGGATAAAGAAAATACATATAGAAAACTCAAACAAGAGTTGATTGAATGGTAAAAAATAAAGTAATGGAAAAATGGACAAAAGAGGAATGCTTGTATCATGTCAAATCAAAATAGTGGAAACCAATATACAAGGCATAAAGAGAACGTGACATCATCAATTTGACATATAGCCAAAAGAAAAATCACTAATAAACAAGAAGTAGAGAGACTCAACAGGAAAGGACTTTATGAGTTTTAATGGAGAGGAGACATCCTAGACACACTTTTTTTGTAGAAATTACTTTTCTTGATCAAAAGGATGTTTTGATATGACCATCCCATTTTCAAACACTATAGAGAGACTATTGTTTAGAGTTTATTTTCCTTGTGTACTTTCATTATGAGAAATAGATTATGCTAGTAAAACCATGACATTTTCATATTACAAAATCAACAATGCAAGCCATATGAGACATAAATAACCAAGTGACAATAAAAGGATAATGAAATTGTCAGTCACCATTGTTATAAAATAGATAGTTTATAAGCTTGGAAAATAATAACTGGAGACAAATTATCACACCAAAATTGACTACACTATTTTAGTCATGCACATCGATATATGCACTATGTCAAATCCCACAATAGATGGCCATAATCCAAATTAACATTTGCAAGAAGATATGTATTATGTGTCTCATGAGTGAGGAGTGACTAGTGCTAAAATGATCTATGTATCTAGCTTTATCCATTAAGAACTCATTATAAGAAGGTTCATCATCATTTGTATTCCTCTCATAACCACCCTTGTAAGCCTCTCTCAAAATTTCCAAGTATGGTGGGTTGTCTATAATCTTTAATTTGATCCATGCCTTACACTGCTTATTTTGGTTGGCCAACAATATATTTGTATTCAAGGAAATACAATTATAAAAAAAAGTGCAAACTAGAGCAAGAAAGTTATATTAACCTCAAAATGATCTAGTACAACTACCACATTCTACCCAAAATCCAAGGAATATATGTTTTCCAACAATGTATTATCTTATTCAAAGTATTAGGAGGCACTTTCTATCTTTAGATAACACTATACATCGCATAAATGAGTCAATCGTGGCATCTTACAATATCCACTTATATGTTTTGGTTTAAATGGAATGCAAAGTGAATCTCCTTGGACTATTTAATGGGCTCACAAATTTATTCTATCAAAACCTCACAAGCTTTATTGTGCAAATCCTAAACTATCTACCCTTAGGGTTTGACTTCCTTACTAAAATGTCTAAATATGATATTTGCTCCAAAAGAAATCAATGTTCACCCATACTATGACAAGCCACGGTTTCAATATTCACCCATAATTCTACAAGTTATGATTTTCTGTGATTGGCATGATTGAATAAGTTTTCATTATTTACAAGCTATGATTCTAAGTGTTTGGGATGAGTGAATAAATATACATGAGATCACATTAATACAATATTGTTAGCCAAAAAAGGAGCATGATAGGTCCAATTCCCTTGGTAAATTTGAAACGAATGCACCCTTAGGAGATATAGACAAACAACCAACACATTATGTAGATACATTGGTATAATGGTGCATTCAACATATGTATGAAACAAATTATAAAAAAAAATTGGTTGGAAATTAGGAACCTATTAAGAAAATTTGCTACAATATTAGAAATCTCTTTATTGTGCTAGATAAATGATAATAAGGTAGACAAAGTTTAAATAACCAAGAATCACAACCAAATTGTTGAGTTTTTTTGTTGAAACTCAACAAAGGGTCTCCTAAGACCAAGGATCTCAAAGAGTCTCCTAAGACCAAGGATCTCAAAGACAACTACCATGAGGTAGACATTAAAATGAAGCTTTCTTAACACAAGATAAAATGACAAATGATAAAAACTAAAAATGTTTTTTTTTGAATGTATGTCTTAGCCATTTTATGTGGATTGTGAATTGATTATAAATCTATCTACTATGTTGGAAACATGACAATATCGTAGAAATTTTTTAATGAACTGACAAGGACAAACAAATTGTTAATTTTTTTTTTGAAATAACAATGCCTCTAAATCAACCACTTAACACCGAACATTCTATATGAATCAAATGGTAAGAAACAAATAAATTCAGAGCTTAAGAGAGGTCATGAAAGGGGAAGGTATATTCTACATTATCGACTTCTTCAATCATGACAAGACATGTGGGTGGAACAACTTAGACTTATATGGCTTCTTGGATAATACAATCCCAAAATTCCTATTCCAACTTGGACAATGCAAGATCTAGGGATTCAATCTATACTTTTGCATAATATGAAATATGTTGGGCATAAGCAAAGGTCATGTTCATTTCATAGGCCTAGTTATTGGCATATGGAAGAAGCTAAATGAATTTGTAACAAACTATGTTACACACTGTTGCATGTATGGCAAAAGATACATAACATTAAAGGTCCATCCATCTCATCTTAGTCTCCATCCAAATCACAAAATTGGTCCATTATTTTTGTTGCATCAGTTCTTTATCCATGTGACTTGGATGCTAGCCATATTTTTTTCTTGTAAAAATACAACACATGGAAAAATTAGATAGAAAAGATTTAGTTTTGACTAGGAAATCTAAAACAATTAATTCACATATTGAAGATACTTAGGCAAGTTGCAATAAATGCCTATATTCCTTTTTGGGCACTATGATGAGTGGCATGTCTCTATGCCAGACTCACCTTTGAGGCCTTACTCTAAAACGTAAATAATTTAATAACACATAAATAAATTTTCAATATTTATTTAAAAAAAATGAAATAATGTTTTACGGAAAATTTAATACCTAGGTGCTCTCCTCATTGGCCTTTCTTTGAGAATCCAAATTCTCATAGGTTTTAACCAATTCTTTCCATACCTTTACAAGTATGTCCATTGGCCTTTTTGTTAACCTTTGATCCTTAGGATTTTATTTTTATTTATTTTTTACTTTGATTGCATTAGAACCTCTTGCAATTTTTTGACATTTTCAATTTGACCTTCTTAACCAACCAACCCTCACCAAATTCAGATTGCATATATTATATGACCATATTTTTCAAATGCAATGACATCCTAGAGAAGGGGAGATGTAGATGGTCTCTAAATTGTTGATAATAAGATTCCTTCAATCTAGTGATAAACACTTTCACTACCTTTGTTATTTGGATGTCCCCAATAACAAGATCATACTCTATCATAGTACCGTAAGATTTGATACATGATCCATAAGCTACTGATGCTGAAGATGGATATTTCATTCTAGGTATTACCACCACATTGGATGGAACAACACTCTATTCCTTAACATTGTTTGTGACTATTAAGGATATTCTCTTAGATCTTTTGCTCGACCCAGGAGTGCATGAATAATCAATTAATTATTGAAGAAATAGAACACACAAGATGATGACCATAATTTTGGTAGAAAAGGCCTCAAGCCATATTCTCAACTATTGTATTCATTTTAATGATACAAATATATAATACAATAATGCAACCACCTCAATTGCTCTCACATCTCCACCTCATCAGAAGATAAGGTAGGTAGAGGCAAAATACAAATCTAGAAGCACACTTAGGACATAAACTATATCCTAGAATGTGAAATACAAAGGTGGTATTCTAGGACATCATGATTGTATAAGAGTTAGAGGCTAATTCCCCCCCTCAATCATAAATCCGAAAAATAATACCAGCAATGCAACATAAATTGATATCATCTCCAAGTATTCATGCTGAAACTCTTGAACTGATCCTCGATAATGAACTGCTTGAAAAACCGCCAAATATGGATGATGAAAACTCCGAAAAATCTCACTCTGTAATCATGTGAGCCAAAATGCTTGTAATTTGTTCACTGATGTGAACTCCAATATGATGAGAGTGAACCAAAAGAAGTGAATCAGTTACAACTCTAACACATCCATAAAAATGCATGACAACTCAATCAAATTCCAAGATATAATGCAGAAGGATCCATGTGTCCTTTGCTAGGTCGAATGACCATCCGGGTGAACAAAAATGTCCACATCATTGCTCTCAAAATCAACATCCCAATCCTGTATAATGTGTATGATTCAATTGCAAGTCATTGAACCATATTTCTGCCAAAGTCTTCCATCTACAAATTGCAATTGCCCATCTGGAAAATTTGAATTTTTTGTTGTCGAAACTTTCAGCCTAACAACCATATTCAATTCCATCATCAATTGCCCCCCTTTTTAGCTGAAAGGAGAGACCACAAGTGGTTTCACAAAACATCTTCACTTGATTTCTGAACTCCCCCCTTTAAGGTACACGATATTTTCATTGTCAGTTGCAAAATTCGTCTTTACGCAAGATTGAATTCTTCGGTAAGATTGAAATAATCGCTTGGTCATTGATGATCATTGCCAAGGATCAATCCACTCATAGTGAATCTTAAATATTGTAGGTTTGTTTCAATTGGAACATTTTTCTGATGGATGGTTCCTCTTGCCATAATGTTTACAAGGATGGAGATCATAACACCGATTCTCTATGTGACCAACTTGATTGCAATGTTGGCACTTCACATTCTGATGCTAAGCTTGAATAAGTGAAGTTGAAACTTCTTAAAAGAATCCAACACTTCAAAACTAGATTGGTTTTGAATAATTAAGAATATGAAAGATAACTTATTTTTCATATCCAAGTATTGTTTTGTGCTTGTTGTAGTTGATTTCTTCTCAAGGGCTAATGATGGGCTTGGAAAGAGTATTCTGAATCGGTTGCTTTGACATTTGTGAAAGCTGATTTAATGCAGGCTATCACATCATTGAAAGGTTTTCTTCACTGAACTTAAAAGAAAACTCTTGAAATGTAGGTTCATGAATAGTTTCATCTTCATATGCATTTGGAGTTGTCTTTCTGAGTTGCTCCTTCAATGGTTGTTGATCAAAATCATCATCATCATCATCATCATCATAGAGATGATTGTTCTAAACAAAAACTAGTTCAGAACACTTCATTGACTATTGATTTTTTAGATCTATCAACTCATCATTCATTATTTGGGATTCTGCTTGAAGAATTCTAACTTTAGCTTGTGTCAATTGCAAACAGGTTAGCATTGATTGAAGAGTTTTTTGTGAAGTATGACTGTATTATCTTCAACAATGTTTATTAGAGTGTTTAGAAACTTTAATAATTCAAGACTTCACTCCATTTGAAAACCTAAATGGTGTCTTCTTGTAACTCACTCACTTGAAATCACTCACTTGAACTTGTTTCCTTGAACTCACTTACTTGTATTCCATGCTTGCTTGAACTCTTGAAGTCGCTCACTTGACTTCTATTAGGATATTTAGACACTTAGGAGTTAGTTAAGATCAACTTTCTCTAATGTGTCATTAGGTAAAATTGTGTTTCTTTAGTATGCATTTGTAGTTAGGTAACCCGACAGTCACAATATGTTCTTGACATAGAGTGATCCAATAGCTCATATTCTCCTCGATCTTAATGACTACATTGATCTGTAGTTTCACACCTGATTGGTCCATGATCTCTATTTAAAGAGCATGGAGGGTCATTTGACGATTATTTATTATGAGAAAATCTCTTGTAAATTTATCTGTAATATTTTCTTTTGCATTAATGAATTGCTCCAAGTGGCCACATTGGCTAGGGCCGTGGATAATTCCCCATTGGGGTTTTACCAGGTAAAAACATCAGTGTGTTGATCTTTGATAAGGTTGTGTGAGTGGTTACTGGAGGTGTTTGTCCTCTGTTGGAATACTTGTGTTGTTGAACATGGTATCAGAGCACATTTGAAGATCCACTCTCATTGTAGACCGAGATCGTGAAGTCATGTTGCCGCATCTTTGGTTTCTTTCATTTCTGTACATTTCTGGGTTGAAAGGACCATTCCATTGCATTTGGAGCGCTCATTTCAATTAGGAATTCCTTTGGTTTATGTTTTCCCAAGATATGACCATTTCAATAAGATCCAGAGGTATAAAGCCTGAATACGTCATTTTAAATTTTTTACAGAGACAATATTTCAATTTTATTTTAGTTTTTTGTTTTTCACTTATGGGTTGAAATATTATCGCTGTAAAAAATTTAAAAGGGCGTATTCATGCTTTATACCTCTAGATCTAACTAAAATTTCCATATCTTGGGTAGACATAAATATTTTCGAGTGAAACGAAAGACACTTTCATATCACTCGAAAAGGTTTTTGTTTTCCCAATATATGGTCATTTTAGTCAGATCCGGAGGTATAAATCCTGAATAGGCCCTTTTAATTTTTTTTACAGAGACAATATATATATATATATATATATATATATATTTTTCAGTTTTCTATTTTTCATTTCTGGGTTGCTACTCTTTTCGATCTACGTATGCTATTTTCCATATGCTCTATGTGATCTTGGCAAATTAGAAACAGAGCGGAAATGGTTTTCATGTCTATGTATGCTCTTTTCTGTGCGCTTTGTGCGATGCCAGTAAATCAAAAAGAGAGGGAAAAGTTGCATTTTTCGGGTAAGCTAACCGATATCTAACCTTTGTTGCCGTCTAGAAATGATTTTTTTTTATTGTGTGAAAATAGTTTTTTATTGAGAACGTACTCCGAAACAGACAAAATAACAACAACAACACCCCCAATCCTCCTTCTTAAGACTATAATATGTTTTTCTCTAGCTCACTCGGTTAAAATTTGTTTCATTAAGTAAGAGGTCTTGAGTTCAAGTCTCTTTTATGTTACTTGAAAAAAAAAATTCACGCATTCATTATAAAGTGCATTTCACTTAATTATAAAATTGAATCACTATTAAATAACTTTAATATTTTATTTTAAGTTATTTTTTGCATGCAACTTTCATTTACAAAAGTAACTTTATTGTAAAAGTGATTCTCGCTTACTCTATAAAAGTGGGTAATTTCATAAGCAACTTATTTGTAAAAGTGAGGTTATTATAAGGAGGGGTATCACCACGTGGACCAACTTCTACTTGCAACGTGGCTCTTTGGTTACCATTTATGTTTTTTTTTTCAAAAGGGAATAACTTTCACATCCGAAATTCGTCTTCAATGTCGTTTTTTTTAAACAACCTATTTTTTCGAGAACATTCCATCCAGACCATTAGTTTTGGTTTTTAAATCCACATTCTCTACATATTTAATATGGATTCTCCTGGTGATCTTTTGCTTACCAGTATCAACTACTTCTCATGGAAATCCCATATGGAGGATGTATTAAGAAGTAAATGACGATATCAAATTACCTTGGGAAAATAACAAGAACCCAATGATCCTGACAAGTATGCCAAAGGGGTTAATAGGAATGACGAAGTACGTGGACTAACCAAAATGTCCATCCCTCCTGAATTAAGGTTTCACCTTCAAGGAATTGAGAACCCAAATAAAGCTTAGGAAAATCTTGAAGCTATGTTTGGCAAACAAAATATTATTCGAGCCGACCAGTTGGAAAACCAATTAATGACTTTAAATCCAAATGATTTTCCTTGCATTGAAGATTATTTATCTAAGTTCAAAACACTTAGACTTTTGTGTATATAGTGCCATCTATATTTGAAGGAATATCGTTGCATATATGTAATTCTCTCAAAGCTTGGTAATGCATATTATGTTTTCATATCTACATTTTATGCCACTAGAGAAGCTCTAGGGAGTGCTTATAAAGAACCCTCTCTTGAGTCCTTTTGTGATGCTCTAAGTCAAGAAAAAGATTAACTTATGCAAATTGGACTAATCAACACTGCAGGTACATTGATCCAGGAGGATCTTGGTGGCCACCCACCTTTTCCAACTGGCTCAAAACATTTTTTGGCAACTTACTATTTTTAGTAGTTTTTCGGGTCCCAAACTTCTGGGGCCATTTTGAGGGCCTAAACAACGTTTTTTTTTTTCACGATCATGCACCTCAATATTAGTATAAGGCTTTGATTGATCCCCCTTAATGAAGCTCCTCATCAATGCCTTTCCAATGAGCTATCGTGTGCCCTAAATGTAGATTGTATGCAAAAGTTATGACCCCGAGAAGTTGATGTACTAACTTACCCCAACGAGCCCCACATGACTTTTGGCGCTTCATCTCCTAGGGTTAGATTTTTGGATGTCTAGGGTTTTTGCATTCATGTTTATTGAAAAAATTCCTTCAGAGCCTCATTGTACTCATCTTCTTGCAAATGAGCATAGCCGTCACATCTCTTCTCAGAGATAAGCTGCCACCATTCAAACAAGATTGCAAGAATGGTGGCAACTTATCTCTGAGAAGAGATGTGACGGCTACGTTTATTCGCAAGAATATGACTACAATGAGGCTCTGAAGGCCTTTTTTCAATAAACATGAATGCCAAAACTCTAGTCATCCAAAAACCTAACCCTAGGAGATGAAGTGCCAAAAGTCACATGTTTTGTTGATTTGGAATTATTCTAATGATGTCATTTATTGATTTATACTATGTTGTCATATTTACATATATTCAGACTATATTGGGAGGCAAAAGGAAAAAGTTATATTATAAAGTCTAGTGGGACCCCACCTACTATTAGTTAAAATATATCAAATTATGAAAAACACATTCAAGACCCTTTTTCCTAAAACAAGTTTACTCTTCATATTTTATCCTTACCTGATGGTAACCTAACCTCAAGTTTATTTTTGAAAAGATCGTTGCTCCTCTTAGCTGATTAAACAAATCATCAATTATGGGTAGAGGATATTTTATCCTTGTAATAAATTTTTTTAGTTGTTTAGAATCAATTCACAACATCAAAGTCTCATCATTCTTCTTTGCAAAGAGTACCGATGATCCTCAAGGTGATACACTTGGGCGTATGTATCCCTTATTTAACAATTCTTCTAACTTCATTTTCATCTCCTTCAATTATGGTGTGCTTATTCTATATGGATCTTTGATACCAACACAAATCTAGGAATTAAATCAATGGAGAAATCTATATCTCTTTGTGGTGGTAAACCTGATATTTCCCCAAATATGTCTTCATACTCCTGCAACACTAGAAAGTATTCAAGGCTTGGACCTTTTCTTTTGGTTGGTTCTTCCATATGTGATGCATACAATTAACATCGTTTCTTGAAACACATCTTTAGTTGTAAGGATGAAATCTTCCTTATATAAATGGGCCTTGGAATTTATTTCACTCTCCTTTGCTTCCCTTCTTCATCAAGACAAGTAAAAGTCTAAGTTATGGAAATCTAGAATAGCATGATGTACAACCAACCAATCATTTCCAATGAGGACATCATATGAGACAAAAGGTATTATGTTCAAATCTGTAATATTGCTAACACCATTCATATATAATGGAAAACCTTTAATAATCTCATTAATTTTTCTTTTAGTTTTCTAGTAGCTAGTTGAACCGACCATGATTTCTCTTGCTTGCTATTTTTCAAATGAAATTATCCAACCAAATTAGGGGCAATATAACTATGAGTTTCTCCCGAATCAATTAAAATAGAAATATGCTGATTTGCAATCCTAACTTCAACCTCAATCATGTTGGATTGATGGTTTACCTATTAATTTTCCATGGTTGCATATATTCTTGGGATGTTTCTACCAACATATTCCATTGTCGTTGGGTCCTATATGTTATGAATATTCCTCATTATATCTCCCTTATGAGCTCAATATTTGTACCAATGATCTCCTTCACATCCCCAACATTTGATTGGTTTCCTTATCCTTTTTCCCAAGGATTGTACCACCTTGGATCCACTCTGAGCTAGTTAGCTTTGTTGATATGTATTAATATTGTTCCCAAGGAAAAGAGGACTGAATACTTTCTTTCTCTTCCAATTTTTCCTTCTTATCTTTCAAAATCTTCAAGAAAATTTCTCTATAATTGTTTTGAACACACAAGTAATTTAACTTCCTAATGGTCTCTTCCAAAGTCTTAGGTTCATCAAATTGAATCTTGTCTTTGTGAAATAATTGTAGTCCACTTAAGAACCTTTGTATCTTAACCTTTTATTCCTTAATAAGTCCCACATATCTCAGCAGCTCCAAAAAATTCTTCTCATATTCCTCCATGGTCATGTTTCCCAACTTGAGTTCAAAGATCTCCTACATATTCTTCTCGTAATAGTGCTCATAAAGGTATTTTTGTTGGAAATATTTCTTGATTGTTTCCAAGAAATAACATTTTCATTGATGTGATTAACTTGCTTTAGTTGATCCCACCACATA